>OX637568.1:7514293-7641368 GCA_951800025.1 Oligia strigilis | reverse complement strand
GTATGTCATAGATTTATAAGATAAATCTATGCGGTATGTGTTGCTCAGGTGGGAAAGTACATATTAAAATATTACAAAATCCTCCAGAAATATTAAGATCACTGCTAATCGGTGACCATCCACAGTCAAAACATTTCTTGGATAACATACGTTCGTACAATAATGCCTTTCAAATGACATCTTTTGGTGCAGAACAGATTTCAGACGGTCGATTCTGTAAAAACATAGGTGAAGTGAGTTTGTTTTTGATAGGAATTGACACTATAGACAGCTCACTCCACGCTCACTTCACGGAAGTTTTCACGGTGAGATTTTTACAGAATAGCACCGCAGAAGGCCCATTTATGCCAATATTCAAAGTGCAAGGCCAAGTTTACCACCTTATCGGTTCATTATTGCCTGAAAATGACGTCTCGAATCGTCTCGCGCATCCCGTTGTTTTTCAGTCCCTGGGCTCTTAGAATTCGACATCAGACGTTTCAGATCTCCGATTTTGACGACCCCGTTGTCGCTGGCATAAGCAACAGGATCCGCGTACGAAGTCGCGGGCAGAAGCTAGTGTATAAATAAAATAGTTGAAGATTTTACAACTAACAAAATTTATATAATGATTTGTTTTAAACGCCTATCAACTGTAAGATTATTTTGATAAGTGATTATCTTTTAATTTTTTTAAATATACATGTTACCTACCTAGGTTGATACAACGATATAACGTAAATCAATAACGCTAATTTAAAATAATTATTTACTTACCTACTATAAAGCTATTATCTTTTTTTACATTTTCAAGAAAGTTACTTTTATAAGAAGAATTATTTTTTACTGTAAAACTATTTATGCTGTTTAACATTTGCAACAATAGTAATGATTATACTGTAATTTATTTAGATTTAGAAAGTTATTTTTTAGAAGAATTATGATTTTACTCATCATTATGAACAACTTTTACTATGGGACCAAAACTGAAATCGCGAAAAAAAAAACAGCTGTTCTATACATTTTGACGAGTTAGACGAACATAAATGTAGGGAACAGCTGATTTTTTTTTCGCGATTTCAGTTTTGGTCCCATAGTAAAAGTTGTTCATAATGATGAGTAAAATCACGTGTTTAAGTATCGGTCACTAATTACCAGTCACCCTATAAATATGAAAATAAGTAATAGAACAAAATAATAATAAAAAACAATGTTTTTATGCCATTGGCTTTTAATTTACATCCCTGACTATACCTGTTCACCAAACTCGACATAAAGGTAATAGAAAGCGTAAATAAAAAGTAATTTAAACTTTAATTTCGGAAGTCGGTGTCTTGGGATCTGTATTTTAGTTTTATGCCACCGACTTCCGAAATTAAAGTTATTTCATAATTTTGAGTTAATTTCTTTTTGAAGTCGGTTTATTTTTTTTTAATTACTTTTTATTTTGTAATTTTTGCACTAGTATTTGACCAAGGTTTTGAGATGTTTTCCCTTTGACACTACACCCGTAGGTCTTATCAATAAGCCAGGCTGTCACACTTACACGTATTAGTCCATATCTTGAAAATTACTGAATCGATCTTGATGAAACTTACACTGTTCCCTAAGTTGAAGAAAATGTAAGCCAATAAAAAAAAAATGGTCACGATCCGATTAATAGTTCCGGAGATATGCGTGGACAAACATACATACATACATACATACATACGTCTATGAAATTTTGTATATTTGTTTGGAAGCCCTAATAGATCATCATATGTGAATATAATGCAATTCCAATAATATTACATACATACGTATCGAATTGATAACCTCCTTTTTTTTGAAGTCGGTAAATATCAATACTTTGGAGAACAATAGACTTCCAGACTCGACATAACGGGACTCGACATAAAGGGAATAAATCCAGCTAGCATTGTCATGATGAAGAAGGATTCTGCGTTGTCGGTTGTTCTTTCTTATTTCTTTAAACACTTTTGGCAAACAAATGTTCGTGTACCATTCAGAAGATCCTCTAGTGGTACCGTAGCATGAGCGAAAACAAATTACAGAAATTACTAGAATATGCCACAAAACGCGGTATGAGATGACATTTAGATCCCACACTAGAACCATAAAACTAGGAGTTCCACAAGGTAGTGTTTTAGGGCCCCTACTCTTTCTAGTGTATATCAATGACCTGCCCAGACATATCAAGGAACCAATGGTACTGTTCGCAGATGACAGCACGGTAATAATACAATGTGACGAACAAAACGACTACGAAAATAAAATCAATGAAACATTAAGTATAATAATTAAGTGGTTAATAAACAATAATCTGAAAATAAATATGGGCAAAACAAATATAATGCACTTTCACCAAAGAACTCAACAAAAAAGTATTAATGTACATTACAATGGGCAGAGAGTAGAACCGGTAACAAGCACAAGATTCCTGGGAATTGATATTGACCACAGACTGTCATGGACAACCCATTTAGACAACCTCTGTAAAAAAATTAACAAATCCTCATTCGCTCTATACAAACTCTCCAAATTAGTTAGTAAAGAAGCCGTCTTAACGGCCTATCACGGACTTGTTGCACCATTACTCAGATATGGTTTAATATTCTGGGGAAATTCGGTAGACAAGGAAATTATATTTAAAGCACAAAAGAAATGCATCAGAGCAATGTGCCAAATAGATAGTACAACAAGCTGTCAACCTCACTTCAAAAATCTCAAACTTCTTACATTACCCTCCCTGTACATCTATGAAGCTAATATTTTTGTAAAATCGAATCCAGAGTACTATAAGACTGCATTCAAAAGCTATTATGATGTCAAAGATTACTTGGGGGACAAAAATATGTTATTTTAATCACAGCAAAGGTCTGGATAGTAAATAATGTAATATATATATATATAGATATTTGACATAAATTGTAAATTTAATATAATAAATTGTAAATTTAATATAATAATTATTAATATTTTTTTTTTCTGTTTGACATTTTTTAAATTATTATTTTTGTTTAATTCACTTTTAATTAATTATTTTATTCATATTTGTACGCCGTCATTGGCAAAACATAGTGTACCTATATATTTGAATAACAACTGTTTCTACACCACCTATGTTTTACAAATAAAATAACTTTGACTTTGAGCCACATGTCCATTTATACCAAAAAAACAAGCGACCATTTGCTTCAAAGTGCTTTTTGAAGGAATGACTTTTGTTGGGTTCGGCTCATCTTAGAACACCCAAACAGTTGATTGTTGTTTAGTTTCTGGATCATACGCATATATCCAAGATTCATCACCTGTGTAGATATTATAGACAGCTTTTGACGCACCCTGATTGTACTTTTGTAACATTTTTTTACACCAATCGACACGAGCCCGTTTTTGGTCAATTCTCAAGTTGTGCGGAATCCAACGTGAACAAATTTTTTTATACAGTTAAATGTTCCTGTAGTATTTTATATATACTCGTCATACTTATGCCCAGAGACGCCTCTATCTCGCGATATGTAACACTAGCACTTTGCCCGCGACTTCGTCCGCGTGTATTTCGTACTTTCCTCTAAAAATTTCGAATATGTATGTTTATAATCTTTATCATTTATTTAGATTAATAAGTATTCGGGCCAATTTTTAAGTTTGTAGATCAAAGGAATCAGATTTTTCAAATAGGTAAACAGGATCCTCGCTTTTCACCCCCACAAGGGTGGAATATCTGAAAAATCGTTTGGGATGACGTGTCCATAACTTGACTCGAAGACCGATACCTACGCATTTTTACCGACTTTACAAAAAGGAGGAGGTACTATGTTCGGATGTTTGTATGTTTTTTTTTTTTTTTTTTTTTTTTTTTTTTTTGTATGTTTGTTCATCGAATACGCCGCCAATTGTCGACGGATTTTCAAAATTCTTTTTTTGTTCGAAAGTACATAGTTCTGAGGTGGTCCCATTGTCACCAAGTTAGGATCTGATGATGGGATCTTAGAGAAATCGAGGGCAACCCTCAAATTTTGTAGGCTCACTTATTGTTTTTCGCATATTTTATGAAGTATCTTGTGTATTTGTGTATGGTTGTCACCATCTCAGGTAGCTGGGCTGATGATGGAAGGTACAACTCCTTAACAGTAAGAAGTTACTCGAACAGGCAAGGACTGTTTTAGTAAATTGTTTTGATGTTTGATAGGGCATTTGCTACATTTGGTCTCATGATCATCAAGTCATGACCTGATGCTGCAGTCAGGATAGTCTGCAGAGTACCTAACTCCTCGACAACTAACAGCAGTGTTTGTGTGTGTTCGAGGGTCAGGTCTTTCTTCAATGAATTTCCCTTTATTTTGAAGAGTTATAGAAGTTTATTATGTTAGTTTACATTACTTTTAGAATAGAATATTTATATTAGAATAAAATTAGGAGTTGGGATGGTGAACCGGCTACCATCTCTTCTGTTCAGTCTTGTGTCATGTGGACCCCGTGGCGACGACCAATCAGCGCCGCCCGCGCGCCGCTCATTTGCGACGACCAATCAGCGCCGCCCGCGCGCCGCTCCCGCTTCATTCTCCTCCGGCGAGCCCCGGTGCACTCGACGTCAGATGTCGCCATGCGATGTGTTGTCGGCTTTACGTCAATAGATGGCGTTAACATATGCCCCCGGCCTTGGAAGTTTCTGCTTCCAACGAAGTACCGATGACGTTGACATTTTTAATGGATAGATGATTATTGTAGATCCGTCTTCTCCTTCTCCTCTTGTGGTAACAAAGGACATATTTTTGAAAATGCCCTTCGCACCGTTCCAGTCGCCGTTTTGATGTCAGCGACTCGTGACAGGCCATCCTTCCCAGGAAAAGTATGAAGGATTCTTCCCAAGCGCCACTTGAGAGGCGGAAGGTTATCCTCCTTGATAAGTACAAGAGTATTAGGTACCAGTTCCTCCTTACTCGTTTTCCACTTTGTTCGCGTCTGGAGCTCTGCGATGTACTCCTTCGACCACCTCTGCCAGAACTGCTGGCGCATCTGCTCCACACGGTCGTAGCGGGACAGGCGATGTGAAGCTAGCGTTGTCAGGTCTGGGCTGGCGTGTGCGGTGAGCGGTCGGCCAATCAGAAATAGAGATGGGCTGAGGGGAAGAAAGTCAGTAGGGTCTGTGGACAGTGGGTACATTGGACGAGAGTTTAGGACGGCCTCAATTTGAGTTAGTATCGTGCTAAACTCTTCGTATGTTAGGTTCGTAGTACCAATAACACGACGGATGTGATATTTGCAAGACTTTACTCCTGCCTCCCACAATCCCCAAAAATGCGGTGTATAAGGTGGTATGAAATTAAATTTTATATTATCATTAGCTAAAATCTCTATAATATTATCACGATTGTTCTTAAGAAATTGTGTAAGTTCTTTCATTGCCCCAACAAAATTCTTACCGTTGTCTGAAAATATTTCAGCTGGTTTACCCCGTCGAGACATAAACCGTTTCAGAGCTAATATGTAAGCATTAGTTGTCAAATCAGTAACTAATTCTATGTGAACTGCACGCGTTGAGAAACAGACAAATAAACAAATATAGCATTTCTCTAGTTTAGCGCCCCTCCCTTTACGGTTCAAAATAAACATGGGTCCTGCATAGTCTACACCGCACTTTATAAACGGATAACCTGGTTCCAGCCTTTCTACAGGTAAGTTACCCATTTGAACTGAAATAGTTTTACCTTTAATACGTGTACATGTCACACATGTATGTACTACATTTCTAGCTAGGTTGCGGCCTCTGAGGGGCCACCACTTTTCTCTTATACTAGCTAACAGTGATTGAGGACCTGCATGAAGCTGGCGCTTATGCTCATATTGGAATAACAAACGTGTAAAGGTATGTTTACTACACACCAGAATGGGGTGCTTTTTATTGTATGAAAAACTTAAAGAATTATCTAACCTACCCCCGACTCTAATAATGTTATTATTGTCAACAAATATATTAAGGCCAGAAATATTACGGGTAGCCTTTAAGGTTACATTCCCCTTTGCTGAAATATCTAGATCAGGAAACGATTGGTTTTGTGACATTTGAGTCAACTTAATAATAGATTTATTTAACTCATCTACTTGAAGCGGGCCGTATTTACGATTTACCTTTATTTTATTACGGACGTTATCAATGAAACGTAACATGTAAGCAAGTACACGCTTCATACGAGTAAATGAAGAGAATCTCTCAAACGGAAACGTATTCTCTTTAGTTTGATGTACTAACAGTGTGGTAGTTAATTTAATATCTGGCAACTCGTTAAAATTAACATTATGACAACTATGATCATAACTAAAATTGCACAGTCGTTCGTGCAAAAATGTCGGGCCGTGCCACCAAATATCAGCTGCGCGCAGCGCGTCCAGCGTGACCCCGCGTGACACCAAGTCAGCTGGGTTGGATTTACTTCCTACGTGTAACCATGGTAAACTACCAGTGAGTTCATTAATTTGAGCCACCCTGTTTTGTACAAATGTTTTAAGAGTGTTGGGTGACATTCGTAGCCATCCCAGCACAATTGTGGAATCAGACCAGAAATAAACATTAGTGAAATTTGAACGAAGTGAACTTATAATTTTTGTGTACAACTTTGCACCTAATAATGCCCCACATAATTCTAAACGCGGTATAGTTATCGGTTTGACAGGCGCGACCTTCGACTTAGCGCATAATAAGGCTACGGATACATTGGTATTGCTATCCGAGTACATACGCACGTAAGCACAAGCCCCGTAAGCGTTTTGAGAGGCGTCAGTAAATATGTGTAATTCTATATATTGCATTTTGCTATTTATAACCTGACGCGGTATACGTAATTTACCCAAATGGTCAAGGGTGTCAACGAATTTTTGCCAATTAATTAAAATATCATGAGGCACAGGATCGTCCCATCCGATTTTATACGTCCATAATTTCTGTAATAATATTTTTGCAAGTATTATAATAGGCGCTAATAGACCTAACGGATCGTAAACTTGTGAGATTGCCGATAACATAATGCGCTTAGTAACGTGACTACCGGTTAATTCAAGTTTAGTCGTATAATGTAACTCATCTGTATTTGCGAACCAACCTAAACCTAAAGTTTTACTTTGACAGGATTCGCCTAAAGATAAATTCTTTGACGCGTTTAAAGTTGACAAATCGAAATTGAACAACCATTTTCGTAAACAGAAACAACCCGATTGTAATACTGTAGAAACTTTATTACAAGTGTCTAATAATTCCTTTTTATCATCACAACCCGTTATTAAATCGTCTACGTAAAAATCTTTATAAATAATATTATTAGCGATCTCGTTATCAGTGCAATCCGACGCCAGCTGTTGTAAACATCGCATACTTAGGTATGGCGCGGACGCCGTGCCGTAAGTAACTGTGTTAAGCCGGTACACACCGAGCGCATCTAACGGGTTTTCTCTCCATAGAATTAATTGTAAATATTGTTGATCGGGTTGAATTAATATTTGTCTGTACATTTTTTCGACATCTGCACAGGCAATATATTTGTACTGACGAAATCTTAACAGAATGGCAACAATATCATTTTGTAAAGACGGGCCAATCAGTTGGATGTCATTTAGCGATTGACCGGAAGTAGTTTTAGCGCTAGCGTCAAATACTACTCGTAACTTCGTAGTTGTACTATGTTCTCTAAATACACCGTGATGCGGTAAGAAATAATGTGGAGATGTATAAGTATCTATTTTTGTCATGTGACCGAGTTCTAAATATTCACGCATAAAATCGAAATATAATTTTTTATAACTCGGTGTGCACCGACCTAACTTGCGTTCGAGCGCGAGGAACCGACTCTCGGCTTGTAGGTATGAATCGCCTAGTTGGTCAGCTGATTCCCGTAGTGGAATACGCACAGAGAAACGACCATGACTATCACGTGTAGTTGTTTTTATAAATAAATTTTCACAATCATGTTCTTCTTTAGACATGTTATCTGTTTTTGAACTTATCTCTTCTAATTCCCAAAATTTGGTTAATTGGATATCTAAGTTGTCGTACGTGTGCGTAAAATTGCAATGGACTCGATTAACGGATGAACGTTTTGTATCATGTATGACACCAGATACAACCCAACCTAACTTAGTATTTTGTAAGTATGGGCCGTTTGTAAGTCGAATTAATCCTTCACTTAAGAGCGTTTACGCCGTACTGCATTTCATACAAACTTTCAAGCAATTATTTTTCGTAATGAATGAACCGATTTTAATGAAACTTCATACGCATAAGCAGGATACAAAGGTCTAAAAAGTTAGTAGAAAACATTTTTGAGAAATAGTGTTACAGCCAAATTAGACCGATTTTTAATTTTCCATATAAACAGAGATTTCCAGTTATCTTTTTTTAAATAAGATATTTCGAAAATGTTCTCTACTAACTTTTTAGACCTTTGTATCCTGCTTATGCGTATGAAGTTTCATTAAAATCGGTTCATTCATTTCGAAAAATAAGGGCTTGAAAGTTTGTATGAAATGCCGTACGGCGTAAACGCTCTTAAAAGCTCCCAAAACTTATCCGCGCCGATTAATAAGTCGATTCTGTTTGACATAAGAAAATTAGGATCGGCGAGTGATACATTACTCGGAATCATGAATTTCGCGTTAGTATGAGTAACGGAAGGTAACGTTGCGGTAATGCAAGGTAGGACGAGACAATTTAAATGCGTATTATAATCATTATTTTTAGATCGCAACTGCACTTTGCACGATTGTGTAGATTGGGTTACCGAATTACCTACCCCTGCGACTTGTACTGTGGACTGTATCAAACGAATTTTTAATTTATCACACAACGATTTTGTGATAAATGAATGTTGACTGCCATTATCTAGAATAGCACGAATAGTGTGATACTTGTTATCACGGTCTAAAACGTCTAGTAATGCAGTCGAAAGAATAACGGGTTCTTGAACTGAATACCCATTGTCAACTTGTTGACGCATCGAAGTTGACGCACTGTGTAGCGCTGTACTGTGTGCGCTGCCCGTCGCTTCGGACTCGCGACACGATGTGGACGCTGCCGGCGCTTGCGCGTCGTGCGGCCCTACAGACTTTGACGTGCTGCCATTATCACAGCACTCACCATGAAGAAGCGAATGGTGTTTACGATTACATAGCTTGCAGGCGCCGAACCAGCAATGAGACACTGTATGTCCAGCGCGCAAGCAATTCTTACATAGTTTGTTCTCATCTACGAATAATAATTTGTCCTTCATAGGAAGGTCATTGAACTTACTACACGAATAAAGCGGATGATTCTCTTTGCACATGATACACCTTTGGTAACGTTTTGAATCATTGTTAGAATTAGATTTTTGTGATGATTTCGACGAATTATTATTATTGTACTTCACTGCATAGTCTCTTCATGATAAAGAAGACATGTAGTAGTCGCATCCGCTAGCCTTATGTCACGATTTTTTAGAGCTCAAATACTCAGTACCCCAACTCTAAAAACAAACTTTTATGGGCACACCACTATATACGTCATTATCGTTTTTCGTGCAGCCTGAGTCACAGCACAAAAAAGAATTCCTTTTCTAATTAATTTAAAACTGAGTTATTATCTTAAAAAACAATGCCTAAACGCAAACGTGAGTCCAGTGAAGAAAAAATTGAAAGAAAACTAAAAAAGTACAGCGATTTATTGCAAAATATAAAGCGTCGCAGGCGCCATTCGCGCACGCGGTCACGTACGCCATCGCCATCAGCGTCACCCATACCGCCAGATAATGATATAATTGTGGGATCAATTGAAGACCTCACTCAGGAAGATCCTATTCAGGACGACGAAAATCGTAATTTTGAAGAAAATAAGGACAAAGAAGGTAAATGTTTTTCCCTCTTTTTTTTTTTTTTTAGGTTATAAAATACAGTGTACCTATAAACCACGTGTTTGTCAGAGGCCTATTGAGGCATTCTACTATTCAACAAGCCGCACTATAAGACGGGCTATTTAGCCTTATTCTATCGTATCAAGATGGGTATTCACCCGCTATACTATTTTCTACTATTTAGTAGAAATAGGTATTTCGTTTGTTACCATGTATTGACATGGCCCTTTCGGCCTTCTTTCAGAGGAGCCTTTAGATGATGACATCTTAAATCTTCTCGGGGATGCCCCCCAAGACAGTAATTTTGGACCACCAATACATAAAGAATTGGCCACAAGATGGGCTGATATCATTAAAAATGGCCTAGCCAAAGAAAAAAGAAATGAACTCAGGGAAAAATATCCACCACCAGAAAATTGCAAAACCCTAGGGGCCCCCAAATTGAACTTAGAGGCACAAGCTGCCATAGTAGAAGTGGCAGTAAAGAGAGACAAAGCTATTGCAGCCAAACAAGATCAAGTTGGTCGTGCATTAACTGCACTTGCTACTGGTTTTGGAAAACTATGCAAAAACAAAGAAAATGCCCCTATAATCAACGTAGTTGTGGATGCTGCTCGTCTATTGTGTGACCACCAACATCAGGAGACCACAACAAGAAAGAATTTCATACTGCAAGGGTTGGAGCAAACTACTAGGGAGGCAATCAAAGACACAGAAACGGACACTTGGCTCTTTGGAGAAGGTTTTGCTGAAAAACTTAAGGCTTCAAAGGCAATTAAAAAATCTGCACAAGAAATCAGTATGAATAAAACTAAAAAGCCAACAAATCAACAACAACAGAAGCATTTAAACTTCAAGGGCCCGGTAACACACCAGCCTCGGGGCCGTGTATACCAGCCCGGGCCACAACGTTTCTACCAGTCTTACAAGAAGCCAATACCAGCGGCTCAATCAGCTTTCCAGAAAGCTTATCCGAACAAGACTCCCATGCGAATAAACAATCGCAACTAAATGAGGTTAGTCAAACACACTGTGGTAGATTGAAATATTTTAAACATCAATGGATGACTATAACTTCTGACCCTAGAATTTTAAGCTGGATAACTGGCTATAAAATCCCTTTTAGTTGTACACCATCACAACAAGTTATCCCAGTAAATAAATCCTTTTCTTTTAAGGATAGTCTAGAAATAGACAAATCTGTAAAACTGTTACTGAACAGTGGTGCCATAACTGGTTGTGAACCATGTGAAGGACAATTCCTTTCAAAAATTTTTACAGTACCTAAACCTAATGGTGAGACTAGATTTATCTTAAACCTAAAAGAACTAAATAAGTTTATTTTCACAGAACACTTTAAACTAGAAGATTACCGTACAGTTACTAAACTACTTACTCGAAATTGCTATATGAGCACCATTGACCTCAAAGATGCTTATTTTTTAGTACCCATTCACAACAGTGACAAAAAATACCTACGTTTTCTTTGGAAACAAAAATTATATGAGTTTCAGGTTCTCCCATTTGGGCTTAATACTGCCCCATATGTGTTCACAAAGATTTTAAAACCAGTTGTACAACATCTAAGATCAATGGGTTTCATATCAGTTATATACTTAGATGATATTTGGTGCTCCGGTACTACATATGCTGATTGTAGTATTAATGTACAAAAAACCATGACAATTTTATCTGATCTGGGATTTATAATAAATAAACAAAAAAGTTCTTTATCACCTAGTATGTGTGTTACATTTTTAGGTTTTGAATTCAATTCCAAAGAATACACTATTTCTTTGCCTAATAAAAAGAGACATGTTATAAAACAAGAAATTCAAAAATTTTTATCCTTAAAATTTTGTAAAATAAGAGAACTTGCACATCTAACTGGATTACTTGTAGCGGCATGTCCTGCTATAGATTATGGATTTTTGTACACTAAGGAAATGGAAAGACAAAAATTTATTTATTTAAACAAGGTTAATAATAACTTTGAAAAAGTCATGCCCTTATCAGAAAAATTAATACCAGACTTTAAGTGGTGGTTTTCACACATTGACACAGATGTCAGCAAGATAAAATGTAGTAACTATACTCTTGAAATATTTTCAGACTCTTCGCTCACTGGCTGGGGAGCCTCATGCGGTAACGAAAAAGCTGCAGGGTTGTGGAATGAAAAGGAAAGACAACAGCACATCAACCACTTAGAATTAATGGCAGCCTTCCTTGCTCTTAAAGCTTTTACTAACAACCTTCAAGACTGTGAAATTCTACTGCGTGTGGACAACACTACAGCTATTTCATACATAAACCGCATGGGAGGCATACAATACCCACATTTATGTTCTGTTGCTAGGCAAATATGGCAATGGTGTGAAAATCGAAAACTTTATTTGTTTGCATCTTATATAAAATCTACACAGAATGTGATTGCAGATACAGAGTCTAGAAAATCCCACTCTGATATTGAATGTGAACTGAATGATGATTATTATAAGTCTATTTTAAGAACATATGGTGTCCCAGAAATAGATTTATTTGCTACTCGGGCTAATGCTAAGTGTGATTTGTATGTGGCTTGGAAAAATGATTCTGATGCTTTTAAACTTGACGCTTTTACTTTATCATGGAAGCCATATTTCTTTTATGCTTTTCCGCCTTTTGTCTTGATAACAAAAGTCCTGCAAAAGGTCATCTCTGAACAATCGGAGGGTATAGTGGTAGTACCAGACTGGCCAACACAGCCTTGGTACCCAGTATTTCACAGACTTGCCATTTCTAAACCTATACACTTTGGCCCCTGTGATAACTTGCTTAAATCTTATTCCAGCAATCTCCAATTTCGTCAACGCCTTATCCTGGTTGCCGCGCGCTTGTCAGGGAAGCGCTTGCAAGACGCGGCGTGTCTGCGGGCCCAATGACTGTCATGCTGGCCTCCTTATCTGAAAATACTTTCAAACAGTACAGTACTTACTTGAAGCAGTGGTATGAATACTGTCTTAAATTTAATTTAGATTACCAACAATCATCAGTGCCACACATTCTGGCATTTTTATCAAAATTATATGACGATGGTGCAGTTTATAGCAGCATAAACTGTTGCAGGTCAGCTTTATCCCTTATTATTGGTTCAAAAATATGCAGTGACGATAGGATCTCCCGTTTCTTGAAAGGAGTATTTAGACTTCGCCCACCACATCCCAAGTATGATATTACTTGGGATCCATCAATTGTTCTCAGTTATTTAACTCAGAGAGGCGAAAATAACCTTCTATCTCTAGAAGATATTTCTAAAAAATTAATTACCCTTTTAGCAATTGTAACGGCCCATAGAGTCCAAACATTTTCCGTTATTAAAATAACAAACATTCAAGTTTTACCTGAAAAAGTATATATTAAAATACCAGATCTTATTAAAACGTCGAGGCCAGGCAGTGTACAGCCAAGTCTGATGTTACCATTTTTTACAAGCAATGTAAAAATTTGTCCGGCCAGTGCCTTGCTTAATTATTTAGAACGTACATCATGTATAAGAGACTGTGACAACCTCTTTATTGCATATAAAAAACCGCACAAAGCAGTGACGTCTCAGACGCTTAGCCGCTGGATCAAGACTACTTTAGAAAAAAGCGGAATAGACGTGTCGATATTTTCAGCACACAGTACACGACACGCAGCCAGCTCGGCGGCTAAGCGTTTGGGTGTCAGCATCGATACCATTAGAAGAACAGCTGGTTGGAGCAGTTCTTCGACAACTTTTGCTCAGTTTTATAATAGGGAGGTTGTTACTGATGAAGATTTATCTATTGTTTTAAGTTCGAATGCTTAACTTTATGATTAACTAAAATAAACATACATAATAAAAATATCTTTAAATGCATGTTATAATTATTTTACGACTCTCTAAACATCTACATGTCTTCTTTATCATGAAGAGACTATGCAGTGAAGTACAATTAGAAATTAAACGAACTTACCTAAGTGAAGTTCCATTTTAATTGTACGAACTGCATAGTCTCGAAATGATACCTATATCCCAACCCCCCCAAACTTATTTAAAAATAATTTCTACCCTGTAAACAAGGAATCTTTGTCGTAAAATAATGAAAGTTAGTAGGTATACATATATGTATCAGCTGATTCTCTGAACTAAATGACGTATATAGTGGTGTGCCCATAAAAGTTTGTTTTTAGAGTTGGGGTACTGAGTATTTGAGCTCTAAAAAATCGTGACATAAGGCTAGCGGATGCGACTACTACATGTCTTCTTTATCATTTCGAGACTATGCAGTTCGTACAATTAAAATGGAACTTCACTTAGGTAAGTTCGTTTAATTTCTAATTATTACGCGTTGCGACGTAGCTATGTGAGCTAGCATGCTTTGACTGATTGGATGTTGATGATTTCTTCACGGAACCATCGGACGTTTGCTTACCGGAATCATGTGTACCTTTAATAGATTCTAACATGTCCGCCCTATCGGTAAGAAATGTAATCATATCGTTTAGTGTTAATTTTTTATTAACGTGACTTGGTAATTTAGAAAGTGCACTTTTATGGTTTTCCCACTCTTTCTCGGTAGAGGAGTCCATCTTAGTAACAATAAGAAATATTATTAAAGTATCCCATTGATCTGTGGGCTCATCTAGACCTTTAAGGGCACGAATATTTTTTAGTATGTTATCTATCAACTTACGAATATGAAACGCAGATTCTTTGTGTAACGACTGTAATGAGAACAGAGCTTTAACGTGGTTTTGAACGAGTAATCTATTATTATTAAATCTGTTCTCCAATAAACTCCAGGCTATTGTGTAATTTTCAGCAGTAAACTGTATCGATTTTATTATTTGACTAGCAGTGCCAGTGAGCGCGGAACGCAAGTAATGGAATTTTTGAATATCGTCAATAGTTTTAGAATTATGAATCAAGGATATGTAGGTGTCTCTAAACTCTAACCACTGTTCAAATGAACCGTCAAATGAGGGCAATGCAATAGTGGGTAATTTAATGTTAGAGGTCCTATTGCAGACTTCAAAATCGTTATCAATAATTTCTTTACTCTTTAGCGTGCATTTCGCCATAGATGTGATCTCATAAAATAGATTTTCAAAGGTTTCTCTTTCTAATAATTGTTTTTCTAAGTCTAGTTCAGAATCCTGTAGGTGAAATTCTATCTCATCCTGAATGGTTGAGAACTGTTCTAATAGTGACTTAATATTATTGCAACGATCTTCTAGAGCTATCTTTTGAGATGCTGATATTTCTACGTCTTGTAACGATTGCACATATTTAACGAATACGGTAAACTTTCCTTTTACTACACCCCTTTTTTTAACTAAATCTTTAAAATCGTCGAGTGGCATTTTGGGAGATTATACGAGACAAAAGAAAGTACTTACAGTTTTTAACTTGCTCGATCGAACTCGAAATCACGCCACTCAAAATGGCGGTAGGTAGGTATTTCAAACGCGGGCACGCGGCACTAGGTAACTGGAATTTTGCAAAGAATACACGATATTAACACAAATGAGCCTTGAGGATGGGTTTGGATAGGAACACTGAATGGCCTGACCGCTTTATTTCCTGCTGGTTGCAGACTTCCATCCGTACGTACTTCTTCTTGAAGCCGCTCCGATCCAGTTCGAAGGTCCAAATATGTTTGTGTGTGTTCGAGGGTCAGGTCTTTCTTCAATGAATTTCCCTTTATTTTGAAGAGTTATAGAAGTTTATTATGTTAGTTTACATTACTTTTAGAATAGAATATTTATATTAGAATAAAATTAGGAGTTGGGATGGTGAACCGGCTACCATCTCTTCTGTTCAGTCTTGTGTCATGTGGACCCCGTGGCGACGACCAATCAGCGCCGCCCGCGCGCCGCTCATTTGCGACGACCAATCAGCGCCGCCCGCGCGCCGCTCCCGCTTCATTCTCCTCCGGCGAGCCCCGGTGCACTCGACGTCAGATGTCGCCATGCGATGTGTTGTCGGCTTTACGTCAATAGATGGCGTTAACAAGCAGATATATCGTGTTTAGGCTCATTGAAAAGGGCTCGATGTGTGGATAAACGTACTGTTACTGAGGAACACCGAAGACCTGATGCTGAAGCCAGGAGCATCAGAAAAAGTACAAACCTTTAAATTACAGCACCGTAGTCGTATTTGGGCTCATTTTAAACAGGACTAATTTTAAGTTCAATGCAATGTTGACATAAGTCTGGCTTGATGCTGCAGCCAGGATTATCAGCATCTAATCTAAAAACTAATAAAAGGAGAACTCCTCAACAATTAACGTCCCTGCATCGAGAAAAGGAATATTTTATAAAAAGGCGATGGGCAAGTTGACATTAGGCTATTGTAACTTAGATAAATTATAAATAGACCCACTAAAAAGCGAGAAATAAAAACTTTTTAACAAAAAAAAAACCGACTTCCAAAAAAAACACTACAAACTGAAAAAAAAAAGCACTACAAACTGAAAAATAACTTTAATTTCGGAAGTCGGTGGCAAAAACTAAAATACTGATCCCTAAGACACCGACTTCCGAAATTAAAGTTATTTTTCAGTTTGTAGTGCTTTTTTTTTTTCAGTTTGTAGTGTTTTTTTTGGAAGTCGGTTTTTTTTTTGTTAAAAAGTTTTCGAGTTAATAGAAGCAAGCAGTAAAATCCACCCCTTCTTCTTAGCGTGTCGATAGCAATCTAAATGGACTCGGCCCAGAATTCGGCTACTTGTTTGGCGCCATTACCAGCGTCCACCAGTTCCTATAACGTGCAGCTGACAGGACATGCAGGACACGATATTAAGTGTCCCATCGTTTGTGGAACAGCACCACATTTACACTCCAAGGCAGAGTCGTCTATGAATCTCCACCTGAACAGGTTTTCCTTGCTTCAGCTAACCTGGGTCCGGAGTCTGTTTAAAGACTTCCAGGTTACCCAAGGTTACTCATGTCCAGGTGGGAGGTCTTCAGCGGGTGAAACGAACGGTTTGGGTTCTTCCATACAAAATTTTACACCCCTTTAGTTTTAAATTCATTAACCAAATGAATAATTCATATAAACTGTATCCTCGCTTTCCCCCCCCCCCCCACACAGGGGTGGAATTTCGAAAAATTTAGGATGTGTTTATTACTAATTTATCTATATATGTATGTATTTAGAAATATATAAGTATGTTTATCAGTTGTCTAGTACTCATAACACAAGCTCTGCTTAGCTTGAGACTAGACGGCGTTGTGTGATAGTTGTGGAATATTATTATTATCTCCTTTATTCAAATAAATTCTTATAAATTATATTTTTAAATATTAGTATAAAGAAATATAAAAACATTTAAAAATATAAAAAATAGTAGCCCACCGGTATCGGGAACAGGGTCCAAGCTACCGGCGGTCAGGGCTCCAGAGAGAGGAACCTCCTAACTATTCGGGCCGTGTCCAGAAGTACCGCTTTCTGGATCAAGCCCTTGATCCAGCTGCCCAACGAGAGCCTCCTCAGGTGTTGGTTGAGGCTCTTGGCTATTAGACCATTGGCTGTCACGACTATCGGCACAATGATCGCTGAGTCCACATCCCACATGTCGACAACCTCGTGAGCCAAGTCAAGATACTTGATTTGTTTATCTTTCTCGGCTTTCACGAGGTTCCCATCATGCGGGACGGTTATGTCAACAATCATTGCGCGCCGCTCTGATCGATCCACCACCACTATATCAGGCTTATTGGCAACAATAGTCCTGTCAGTGATGATGGATAGATCCCAATATAATGTGATATTACCATTTTCGAGAACTGGGTCGGGCACATACCTGTAGTACGGCACCTCCGATTCCACAAGGTTGTATTTCAGAGCAAGTTGCTGATGGATTATCCTGGCTACAAGGTTGTGTCTATGCAAGTACTCTTCGTTAGCTAGACGAGAACACCCGGAGATAATATGCCTGATTGATTCTCCCGGCCGGTGGCATGCCCGACAGATGTCAACCGTGCCGTCTTTCACAATAAATCTCCGGTAATTGTTCGTCATCATAACTTCGTCCATAATTGCACAGACAAAACCTTCGGTTTCCCCAAAGAGGTCACCGAAACGCAGCCAGGCTACGGACGCTAGTAGATCAACATCGGGTCCATGTAGGGCCCGGAAAAAGCGTCCGTGAAGCTCCTTACTCTGCCATACCTCCATGCGATCATTAGTGTCAAGCACTACTGGCTTGCGCCATTTGTCTTTAGCCAAGGAGAGCGGGGTGAGGCCCTTGTCCACGGCGACTACATCTCGATGCATCCCCACGTCGGTTTCTAGAAAATATTCCCTGAGACTGCATATCTCGCGATTGTGGAGGGTCTTAGCGTTTAAAAACCCTCGACCTCCACACTTTCGCGGGATATACAGCCTCATTACCGATGACCGTGGGTGATGCATTCGATTTACAGTCAGCAACGTACGGACCCTCCTATCCAGGGCGTCGAGTTCGGTCTGAGTCCATTTGAGTATGCCAAAAGAGTACATCAAAACCGGCATGACCCAAACGTTGAAGGCGCGCACCTTGTTTCCGCCTGATAGAAGACTATTAAGTATTTTTTTCAGGCGGCCAAAGAAGCGCTCCTTCAACGATTGCTTCATGTCAGTAACATTGATGCCTAACGCTTCCGACATACCCAAATACTTATAGGTTTCGGATGCGGAGAGGGTTCTAAGGTTTGTGGAATCCGAGAGTTGGGTTCCCACGGATTCAACAATCTCCCCTCGCTTTACATGCATGACCGCACATTTGTCCACACCAAATTCCATCCTGATGGCGCTACTGAAAGTTTGAGTTACTTCCAGTAGCTCCATCAGTTGCAAATTGTTGGGGGCAAAGAGTTTTAGGTCATCCATGTAGAGGAGGTGCGATATAACCTGACCACCTCTCCTCAGCCGATAGCCTAGACCTGAATCCTCCAGCAGCGTGCTTAGAGGATTCAAGGCTAAGCAGAACCAAAGCGGACTCAAACTATCACCCTGAAATATGCCTCGCTCGATCCTTATCGGTTCGCTATTCCTCTGATTTTTCGACATCCTGGATATCGAAGGACCGTCCTCCATTGCCCCATACACGACATCAGGAAGGTGCGCAGAGTTGCATCTACTTTGTACAACTCCAACACCCTCATGAGCCATGTATGTGGCACCGAGTCATAGGCCTTCTTATAATCTATCCAGCATGTCGACAGATCCTTTCGGGAACGACGAACCTGTTGGCTAATGGCCATATCAATGAGGAGTAGCTCCTTAGTACCCCGGGACCCGTTTTTACATCCATTTTGAGAGACAGACATGATGGAGTTGGTGTCTATATGTTTGTTAATTTTAGTTCTCAAAATGGATGTAAGAACTTTATAGACCGTCGGTAAACAAGTGATCGGTCTATAATTTTTGGGATCCGCGGTACTACCTGATTTATGGAGCAGGTGGGTTATTCCTGTCGTTAGGAACTGGGGCAGCGACCCTGACTCTAAGGCTGACTGGAACTGGGATGCCAAGCAGGCGTGCGACCCTTGGAACCATTTTATCCAAAAGTTGTGCAGCCCGTCCGGCCCTGGAGATTTCCAGTTAGGCAACGGTCGGACTGCACGAGCAACATCTTGGGGGCTGATGGTAAGTACCCCCATTTCTGGTATTAGATCGCACGCTCGCTCAATCTTCCCAGTCCAATCACCCTCGGTGTGACTGACAGGCACCGACCAGATGTTTCGCCAGAACGAGCACATGGCGTCATCATCCGGTAGGCACGTGTCAGTAACACCTTGGTCCGGTCGCTCCCAAGCCCTATAAACCCACCTTTCATCACTCTGGAATGTGCGATTCTGAGTGTATCGCTCCACTCGCCGCCTGTACCGATGAATACGGTTCGCCCATGCATACACTTTCTGCTTCAGGAAGTCGATGCGCTCCGTGACACAAGACATATAGTCTTGAGGACTGATATCAGTCCCCAAGAATGCCCGTCTCACAAAGCGTATCACTCTAGGGCGAGTATTGCCCTCCCTGAAGCAGATTAGTTTGCCAATGAGCGCTCTGGCCCCACCAATACGGCGTTCAATTCTGCACTGCCAAGCTGGTACGGCTGGTTTCGGTCGTGTAGCTCTAGTCATTGGCAAATTTGACGTGAGCTACACGACATGCCGCTGCAGCCGCGCAGTACAGAATCGAATGAGCATCGGTGAGGTCTATAGTTTGACAACTGCGAATCCAGGACCGCCACCAGCGCCCTATTTTTGTTATGCATGGGCAAACGAGGTAAGCGTGGCCTAAGTTCGGGTGACATGAAGCGATATTCCTGAATCGCATCCTCCAAAGCACTCCTCAATTCCTCATTACATTGGGTACTTACGTTTGTAGCCCTGTCATTACTCCCCTCGTCAGCATGACTTGTATCAGACTGCGGTAGTAGTACAGCAGTCTGCGACTGGGGAGTGATGACATGGCTACTCTGCATTTCACTTCGCAGGCGATCAAGTACAGTGTCATCCAACATATGGTTACGCTGAATGACACGCACCTGATCCGATAATCGTTGTGCCGAAACGTTGACAGCTGGTTCAAGCACCTGAAACAGAGAGAGCATCCGAACACGGTACGCGGTCAGATTGTTTCCCCCCTCTGTAGCCCCATAGTATGAGCGCATGACATTTTCATTGATGGATCGTGTCCATCTCATGCGCTGCACACTTCCGCCGGGAGCTGGGACCCTATCAGAGGCCGGTGGGCCTCGAGGTCCTAAGCCGTCCGGCGGCCGGCGTCCTCCCCGTCGACGAGCTGGTGGTGGCGTCGTGGGCGGAGAGAAATACTCGTCGCTCGAGCTCGACGCAACTGCCGCGGTCGGTGTCGTCACAGCGCTCACAGTGGGGCTGGATACCGGCGGCGGCGAGGCGGAGCTGAGCGAAGAGTCCGGAGGTGGAAGGCGTGCGAGACGTCTAGCGGCGGCAGATCTTGTCAACATTTTCGTATTTTCTATTTTCCTTCTTCGTTTTTATCGGAGGTGACATGACAAATGTCTTCCTTCCTCCGAGCACGTTTGCTCTTGCGAATCTCCACTCAAGCCGGCCAATAAAGGGCACGCCGCGATAGCGGCGATAAGACCCCTCTTTGAGGAGTGGCTAGGGAGGCGCCACGGCGCCCTCACCTACCGCCTGACGCAGGTCCTCACCGGACACGGAAGTTTCGGGAGGTTCCTGCACATCATCAGGCGGGAGGAAACGCCCGGGTGTCACCATTGCCAGGATCGCCCAGAGGACACGGTGGAGCACACGGTGGAGGTCTGCCCCGCTTGGGCGGAGCACCGCCGTGTCCTCGTAGAGGCGATCGGCAGCGGCGGCGACCTCTCGCGCCCGGCCCTGGTGCAAGCCATGGTCCGGGGCGAGAGGGAGTGGGAGGCAGTCACCTCCTTCTGCGAAGCAGTCATGCTAGCGAAGGAGGTGGCGGGACGGCTCAGGGAGAGAGCCTCCCGTCCCAGCCGCCGCGGGAGACGCTCCGGGCGTCGGGAGCCGCGCGACGACTCCCGGCCACCGTAGGCGCGGGCCTGCGGGCGGAGAGTAATGGGTAGCTCACCGTCCGATCAGGACCAGGCCCGTGCCGGACGGCGCGTACGTGTTCCACGCGCGCCTCAAAGAGATGTCAGCATCGAGGAGGGGCCCCATAGGGCCGAAGCCTGCCGGGTCAGCGGGATTGTCCGAAAGGGTTACCGCTGGCCCGGAACATAAAGGGCTAAGGAAGGAACACGGGTGGGTTTTAGTCAGTAAGAGTCTGACACTCCCTTCCGCTCCACCCAGAGCGGGAGGGGTCATTTGATGATTTCCCATCCGCAAAAAAAAAAAAAAAAAAAAAAGAAGCCGGCCAATAAAGGCAAGAATGAGGTGGGAGCTCTGTTCCTCGTCATTGTTCACTCCAGCCGGCCGATAAAGGCAAGCCAGAGGTGAGGAACAAAACTTCTCCCGGGAGATAGGGTCCGTGGGGTCGCTACTGCCCAACAGCTCGCCACATGCTGCCCTGCGGTTTCTGTATCCCTCTTGGTCTGGCTCCTCACATTAGACCTGTTCCGGCAAAGTAAACTCTTCCGGCACAGGTCTAGAGTTCGGAGCGCGCAAGCCCCACCACGACGTCAACGTAGAGATACGGCGGTGGGGTTATTATTATTATTATTACTTGACTCGAAGATTTATTGATACCAATTTTCGACTTAATCAAGCCACGAAGAAAATCCTCCCCTGTAAAATTAACTACACCTTTTCACCCCGTTAGGGGTACATTTTCGGAAAACCCTGATACATGTTATTTTTTATTTTTGGTCTTAAGTATAAATACCGAGTTTCGAGTTAATCGGACCGCCCGCGCCCGTTAAAATTCTTCCATACAAATTTTAACACCCCCCAATCCCCTTTTAGGGGGTAGTTTAGAAAAACAAAAAATGCCAAACTTCGTAATATACTTAGACTAGCACTTTGCCCGCGACTTCGTCCGCGTGTATTTCGTACTTTCTTCTAAAAATTTCGAATATGTATGTTTATGATCTTTATCATTTATTTAGATTAATAAGTATTCGGGCCAATTTTTAAGTTTGTAGATCAAAGGAATCAGATTTTTCAAATAAACGGGGTCCTCGCTTTTCACCCCCACAAGGCTGGATTTTTGAAAAATCGTTTGGGATGACGTGTCCATAACTTGACTCAAAGACCGATACCTACTCATTTTCGAGGTAATGGAAGCAAGCAGTAAAATCCACCCCTTCTTCTTCTTAGCGTGTCGATAGCAATCTAAATGGACTCGGCCCAGAATTCGGCTACTTGTTTGGCGCCATTACCAGCGTCCACCAGTTCCTATAACGTGCAGCTGACAGGACATGCAGGACACGATATTAAGTGTCCCATTGTTTGTGGAACAGCACCACATTTACACTCCAAGGCGGAGTCGTCTATGAATCTCCACCTGAACAGGTTTTCCTTGCTTCAGCTAACCTGGGTCCGGAGTCTGTTTAAAGACTTCCAGATTACCCAAGGTTACTCAGGTCCAGGTGGGAGGTCTTCAGCGGGTGGGACGAACGGTTTGGGTAAGGAAGGACTGTCTCGCCACAGCTTCAGTCTTTCTTGTCATGGTTCACCAGTGAGTTGACGACACACTTTAAAAAACTGTTTCGGCTTTTCAGCCTTTGTGGCACAAGGATGTTGCCGTGCAAAGGGTCATGTGTCGGAGACCATTTTGGCTCTTTCGCTGGAGCCAGTGCTCTGCGAACTACTCGTGGCGCTATTCCTGCTAGTGGATACAGCATTTGCTACTATATTTCTCAGCAATCCACCCCTTAAACTTTATTACCCTTTTCCACCTTGGTAGGAGTCGAGTTTTGAAAAACCCTAAAACTAACTACACCTTTTCACCTCGTTAGGGGTACATTTTCGAAAAACCCTGATACATGTTATTTTTGGTCTTAAGTATAAATACCGAGTTTCGAGTTAATCGGACCGCCCGGGCCCGTTAAAATTCTTCCATACAAATTTTAACACCCCCCAATCCCCTTGTCTGGGCGGAAGCGAAATCATAGCGCGATCACCTAAATAATATTTTTGATAATTAGTACCTCATAGCTCGATAGATGGCGTTGGCGTCGAGTTAGATCGCGCTATGGTTTCGTTACGCGCATTTAGTTAGGTCCGATGGAATATTTTTATTTTTTGTGAGCAGCGCACCTATCGGGATTACGTGTAACTAAGTAATTCAATAAACGGGTAGTTATCGTAACCAGTGGTGTTATTCCATAAATCCCTCCAAGTCGACCCTCGGGAATACATGGTCCTTGTCGAGTCGGATACGGTCGTGAGTGTTTTGGTGGTCACCGGTGGTGGTAGTGATTACCACCCTACGCGTCGTTACTGGGCAGTGGATCGCTGTCCAGAGCAGCCCCTTCAGCGGGTACCCAGGTGAGAGGTGCCCAGGAGTTGGAGGTGGATCCGGGTGGAACTGGAGCCAGAGGAGCAGCCTGTTGGAGCCAAGGCAGCCAGGACTGGCTGTGACACCCTGGAGGAACAGCGCGAGGGAGGTGAAGCGGACCTTTATAAGCGACCAGCAGAGGGCGCCACTTGTATGGTGCAAGTGTCGATCATCAGAGTGAGTGAGTGAATAAATAAGAAGAAAAAACCGTGAGTACATTTAAATAAATAAATCTATTGGAAAGTGCATTTCGGACTTGTAAAATATTTTCGCTAAAAGTGGTTGGAACGGGGAATCTATGCCCAAAGTTCGTAAAAATCAAAGTTGCAGTTCTCAAACACTTGTAAAAATCGTGATTCTGACTTAAGTTTGTAGGCGATAAGTTTGAAGAAGTTCAAAGTGTTTTAGAGACATTCAGTTTAATAGTTTGTTAGCATAAGTCTATTATTATAAATTTATAGTGTTGCATATTTGTGTTTCCTATTGTATTTGTTGTTCTTGTTTATAAACATGGATGCCTATAATAATATTCAGGAGGACATTAGATCCACAATTGTAAAGGCTAAAACTAATTTTAAGAAATGTCCAAAAGATCGACTTACGGTCTCATACATTGAAACACGTTTGGAAAGTTTGGAACAACATTGGAATATGTTTTACACTACGCACTTAAAAATAATTAGCGAAATTAAACGATCAGATTTGCATAGTTCAAACTATCACAAGAATTGTGTGTTTGATGAGGTAGAGGAAACGTATTTGCTATACAAAAGTGATCTAAAAGAATTGTTATGTGAAGGCAAAACGGTACAATATAGTGACACACATAGTAGTTCAGGAAATAGTAAGGACGTTTCTAATTTTAAATTACCTGAAGTAAAAATTCCTGTGTTCTCTGGTAAATACCTCGAGTGGCAGACCTTTCGGGACTTATTTGTCGGGTTAATTCATGATAATAAAAGGCTGGATGATGCACAAAAAATGTATTATCTCAAAGGGTATTTAACCGGAGACGCAGAACACTTGTTGAGAAATGTAAATGTTACTTCCGATAATTATAAGGCAAGCTGGGAAAAATTAGAATCGATGTATAATAATAAAAAATTCTTGGCAAATGGTATTTTAAAACGTCTATTCGGTCAAAGGGTTTTAACGGTAGAATCAGCAACGGATATTAAAGGGTTAATTAGTACTACATCTGACTGTTTGGGGTCATTACAAAATTTAGGTATTGATGTGGCATCCTGGGACATCTTGATTATTCATATAACTAGTACAAAATTAGATAAAGATACCAGAAAAGCCTGGGAGTTGCAGGTAGCTTCCGATGCCACAGATGATTTGCCTACGTTTAAACAGTTTAGTGATTTTTTAATAAGTCGCTTCAGGGGTTTGGAAAATCTGGATAGCAAAATAGATAAAAACCCTAAACGTACACAGTCATTTCATGTAATAAAAGATAAAAAAAATGTTACTTGTGCATATTGTTCAGCTGATCATAGAATTTCATCTTGCCCTAAGTTTTCTAAAGAGTCTATTGATAGTCGTCGAAATATTGTACAAGAAAAGAACTTATGCTTTATGTGCCTAAATAGTAACCACTCTGCTAGGTTCTGCAAAAACACTCACAGGTGCCAGGTGTGTAAACGCCGCCACCATTCTTTGCTACATCCCACGGGTGGGTCTGGGTCGGTTATTGGTGAGGGTAGTTCGGCTGCTCGCGAGGGAACCTCATCGATTGCTAATGAGGAAAAAGATATTGCCGCAAAAGCGGAGGAAAAACCAGTAGTCTCATGTTTTTCGACAGGAAACAACAAGCAAGCGGTGTTATTAAGCACAGCCTTATTAAAGGCTGAGTCAAAGCATGGGACTTACCGGGTGGTTAGGGCGTTACTGGATCAAGGATCACAGGGATCCTTTGTAACGGAATCCATGGTCCAGTATTTGGGTTTGAAGAAAATACCTTCAAAAAATACGGTGGTAGGTGTGGGTGGAGATAAAAGCACCACGTCGACGGCCAAAGTAGTTGTCACGATTGGCTCGAGATTCGATCCAACGTTCAAACTGCAGGTAAACGCCTACGTTCTGAAATCGGTCACGGCTTTACTCCCGTCTACCAAGGTATCCAGGGTAGAATGGGTAGACTTAATCGATACCGAGTTGGCTGATCCGGAATATTTCAGGCCTAATAAAATTGATATTTTATTGGGTGCTGAAATATACAGCCAGGTGATTCGGGACGGGGTAAAGAAGAACTCAAGCGGGACGCTCTTAGCGCAGGGCACCGCTTTAGGCTGGATATTGTCGGGGGCAGTCGAAGTGGACAATGGTTCTATTAACTCGCATATTACCGTGATGCACTCCAGTGTCCAAGATGATGATATGTTAAGAAAATTTTGGGAGTTAGAGGCGGAACCATCTGCAAAAAAGATGTTAACGGAGGATGAAGTCAAATGTGAACAATTGTTTACGACTTCGACATTGCGTAATAAAGATGGCAGGTATGTCGTCAGATTACCGTTGCGAGATGCAAAGCTGGTTGGCAAGTTTGGCGAATCGAAGAGTATAGCTGAAAAAAGACTTAAAAGCTTAGAATTAAAATTAGAAAGGAATAATCAATTAAAACAAGATTATGAAAAAGTTATACATGAATATTCAGAATTACAACATATGGAAAAGGTATCACAAGACAAAACAAAAATGAAAGAAGCCATATACTTACCACACCACGCCATCGTCCGCGCGGATAAGGATACGACCAAGGTGCGGGTCGTATTCGATGCTTCCTGTAAGGGTTCAAATGGGATGTCACTTAATGACAATTTGTTGATTGGACCCACCTTGCAGGCAGAACTTCGACATATTATTATGCGTTGGAGATCATATGAGATATGTTTGGTTGCCGATATAATCAAAATGTATCGACAAGTTTTGGTTAACAGGAAAGACACGATATTTCAGCGCATACTTTGGAGGGATAGTCCTGAAAAGGAAATAGAAGAGTACGAACTGATGACAGTGACATTTGGTACTGCATCAGCACCATACTTGGCAGTTCGTGCCCTTCACCAAGTTGCTTATGATGAGTGTGAAGATAATCCTGAAATAAAGAAAATTATTTTAAATGATTTCTATATGGATGACTTGATGACTGGAGCTGAAAACATAGAAAAAGGCATGAAAATCTTCACAGAAATGAATGATACTTTGAGTAAAAGCGGATTTAAGTTGCAAAAGTGGATGAGCAATAGTAAAGAATTATTAAATAATATAAGAAATGAGAAAGGATCTACACATGAAGAGTTAAGATTAAAAATGGATGATATAACAAAAATATTGGGACTTACATGGAATTCAAGTGAAGACTTCTTCCAATACTCTCTGGAACTGCCGATGATTACTGGACCTGTAACAAAAAGAAAAATAATCTCGGACATTTCACGTTTATTTGATCCGTTAGGGTGGTTGGCACCAAGCGTAATATTAGCCAAAATATTTATTCAAAAATTGTGGTTGGCAGGGTTAGATTGGGATAAAGAAATCCCAAGCAATTTAGAACAAGAATGGAGTACTTACCATCACAGCTTGGCTTCTCTGGTTCAGATTAAAATTCCTCGATGGTTACACACTAGTTCTAATAACACGAAGTCGGAGTTACACGGGTTTTCAGACGCATCGAAGTCAGCGTATGCAGCAGTCGTTTACCTTAGGGTGGTGGATAATATGGGAAATGTTCATACGTCTCTAATAACATCCAAAACCAAAGTGGCACCTATCAAACAAGTGTCCATCCCAAGACTGGAACTCTGTGGTGCAGTTCTGGTTACTAAATTAATAGCGGAAGTAGGTGAGGTTATGGGTATACAAAAGGCTGATTGGCATGCTTGGACCGATAGTGAAGTAGTATTGGCATGGTTAAATGGTCATCCATGCCGCTGGAAAACCTTTGTGGCCAATCGGGTTTCTGATATTTTAACCACATTAGATACGTATCACTGGGCACACGTGTCCACTAAGCAAAATCCAGCAGATTGTGCGTCGCGAGGTGTTTCTCCTTCAGAACTTGTAGGTATCTCTATATGGTGGGAAGGGCCGAGCTTCCTCAAGGAGCCAGTTATCGAGTATAAACGGCCCAAACATCTTGTTACGCGTTTAGAAGAAATAAAGGTACACACAACTACGTTGGATGTAACCTTTTGGAACAGATTTTCGACACTACCAAGAATGATCCGAGTTATAGCTTATTGTCGTCGTTTTTTGAAACTCCAAAGGCAAGGAATTAGGTCGAAACATTTGGTCAAACAAGAACTGGAAGAGGCAACAGAGATATGTGTGAAGAAAAGTCAAGAAGAAGGATTCGCAAATGAATTGGAAGAATTGAGGAAAAATCAGATAAGTCAGAAGAAAGGGAGTCTAAAATCATTAAATATATTTTTGGACTCTAAAGGAATTATAAGAGTTGGAGGGCGGCTGGAGATGTCCCAATTAAATTATGATCGGGTTCATCCCATTCTGATACCGAAAGAGTCCTTTCTCACTAATCTCCTAATAGCCTATGCACATCAGCAAACCATGCATGGAGGGCCGCAAATCATGATAACCTATTTGCGGTCTAAATATTGGATCATAGGAGTTAAGCTTTTAGTTAAAAAATATGTAAGGGAATGTGTTAAATGCTTGCGACATGCATCTAAAGTTAACACACAATTAATGGGACAATTACCTTCGGCACGGGTTACACCCCACAAGCCATTTCTGTGTAGTGGTGTAGATTACGCGGGCCCCATCAACATAAGGGTATCAAAGGGTCGAGGAAACAAATCCTACAAAGGCTATATAGCTTTGTTTATATGCATGTCTACTAGGGCAGTGCATTTAGAAGCTGTCAGTGAACTGAGCACAAAGGGCTTTCTGGCTGCCTTCAAGAGATTTGTGGCAAGGCGTGGTCGTTGCGCTGAGTTACACAGCGACAATGGCACAAACTTCGTGGGAGCAGCACGAGAATTACAATATTTATTTAATAAAGAAAAATCAAATTTGAATGTAGAATTAGCGGAGGAACTTGCCACCAATGGTACTGAGTGGCACTTTATCCCTCCTCACTCGCCAAATTTTGGGGGCCTTTGGGAGGCAGGAATAAAGTCCACAAAGTATCACCTTAAGAGGGTGGTAGGAGACGCCACGCTAACCTATGAGGAAATGGCGACGGTTTTGGCTCAAATAGAAGCCTGCCTCAATTCGAGACCGCTATCCTATGTCGAGGATCAAGACAAGTTGATCATTTTAACTCCAGGTCATTTTCTGGTGGGGGAACCACTCGTTGTCCCTCCGGACTCGAATTATGAAGGGTATAACGCAAGTAGTTTAAAAAGATGGCAACTCCACCAGAAAATGATGCAGGAATTCTGGAGAAGATGGTCGCACGACTATCTTCACCAATTCTTGCAGAGGCATAAGTGGGCCTATAAAACCCCGGAACCATCCATTGGTGCAGTGGTCTTAGTGAAGGAGGATAATTTGCCCCCTGGCAAGTGGTTGCTAGGTAGGATTACTGCGAAACATCCGGGATCGGATGGGGTTACCCGGGTTGTTACATTACGTACACAGTCATCTTCCATAAAAAGACCGACGACCAAATTATGTGTGCTCCCTGTAACCGATTGAATTTGTAACTTTATTGTAATACATTTATGTTATATTTGGTGTGTTAATTGCTAGCATAGTTAATGTCTAGATGTTGTGATTTGTTGTAAATTTGGTTAAGCTCCTCACCAATGACATTGGTACACCCTATGTTCAACCAATCGAAATTACTTTGGCACGGTGGGCGGTGTTGAAGGACATTGGGCAGTATGTCCTTGGTGGGCGGTATGTCTGGGCGGAAGCGAAATCATAGCGCGATCACCTAAATAATGTTTTTGATAATTAGTACCTCATAGCTCGATAGATGGCGTTGGCGTCGAGTTAGATCGCGCTATGGTTTCGTTACGCGCGTTTAGTTAGGTCCGATGGAATATTTTTATTTTTGGTGAGCAGCGCACCTATCGGGATTACGTGTAACTAAGTAATTCAATAAACGGGTAGTTATCGTAACCAGTGGTGTTATTCCATAAATCCCTCCAAGTCGACCCTCGGAAATACATTAACCAAATGAATAAGATTTTTCACGCTACCGCAAAGAAGCCCGTGCCTGAAAAGGCATCGAACCGGGCTGATGATGATGGTTTTGTGACGGTGCAGAGGAAGAAGCGCCGACAAAGAACCAACAAGAACCGCTGCGGCACAGCTCCTATCAAGCCCGACATCCCTGTTAGAGCCGCCCAGCCGAACACTCCCGTATATATTTCCCGCCTACATTATACCACTAAGGCCGAGGACATCGTGGAGTACGTGTGCCAAAGGACCAAGTACAGGCCGAGAGTGCAGTTGCTTGAATCGCGCTTGCTCTTCACCCCCACAGGGGTGGAATTCCGAAAAATCGTTTGGGATATTATTATGTTCATTACTTGATTCGAAGATTTATTTATTAAATACCAAGTTTCGAGTTATTCAAGCCACGCAGTAAAAGCCTGTATAATTAACTACCCCTTTTCACCCCGTTGGGGGTAGATTTTCGAAAAACCCTGATACACGTTATTCTTTATTTTTGGTCTTAAGTATAAATACTGAGTTTCGAGTTAATCGGACCGCGAGTTAAAAATCTTCCATACAAATTTTGACACTCCACAATCCCCCTTTAGGGGATAGTTTAGAAAAACAAAAATGCCAAACTTCATAATTTACTTAGATAAAAGTATTTGTGCCAAGTTTCAAGTTTTTTAACTCAAGGAATAATAAGATTTTTCATACAAACGAAATCCCCCCTTTTTACCCCCCTTAAAGGTTGAATTTCCAAAAACCCCTTCTTAGTGCTCCCCTACATTATAAAAGGAAGCCGTGTGCAAAATTTCACAATCTCAAACTTAACTCAAACTCAAAGCATTTATTTCAATTAAACCAATTACAGGCACTTTTGAATTGTCAAGGGGTCGGTCAGTCAGAATCAGAAAGATGAAGCTAGTTGCCCATTCCAAAGCGTAGGAGAAGAACGGGCAAGAAACTCCCTAACGACACTCTTTTAAATCAAAATAATATGGTTACAAAATCTTGTTTAGATCATTCATGTTAAAAATTATGCACGTGAGAACAATGCAGAACGTTAAAAGCGTCCGTAATGTCTAAAATCACATTCCTAGACCCAGTAGTTTCGGCTGTGCGTTGATATGTCAGTCAGTCAGTTTCTCCTTTTATACATACAGGGTGAAAAAAACACTGTATTATTACACCATACGATAGTGTCGCTGATAAGGATCGATTTCTGGGTTTTTGTTTACGTTAAAAGCAACAATCACGAGTGTTTAACAAAATAAAGCCGTTTAGTTTCGGCTCTCTTTGATAAATAATCCTTTGAGAAGCGCTGACAAACGTAAAGACCGACTCGTCCTCGCTTAGTACTTCATTTTAGAAAAAGTGTGTAAGAAATAAATCGGAACATTCTACTTACATTGATATAATTATTATCTTACACGTAAATGTTTTAGGTAGGTAGATTTTCCAAGGTCCTCGGTTTGTACAAGTTCTACACGAAAAACTGTCCTCGGTTTAGTGATATAAAGTCTAACACAACGTCCGCACTTCGTACAAGCTATAAGAAATATTGTGTAAAAATACGTCCTCGGAAGGACGTCGCAGGGCTTACGTAAGAGGTCCTCGGTTAGCTTACACAAAGTCCTCGTATGTGCATCGCTGATTACATTTAGCTGTGTATTTCAGGTCCTCAGTATGATAGCCGAAATTCGTACAGAAAAATGTTGAGATAGCATTATCCCAATAAGCTCATCACTATAGATTTACTCACCTGTCTCTTTCTATCTTATTCTAAAAGGCCTAGGAGGTATCTAAACCAGTTTTTTGGAGGGTCCTCGGTTCGTTCTAGGACTAACAAGGTCCTCGTAAGGGTGTCTGTACAAACAGGGGTGTGTGAAGACGAATAGCGTCACCACATAGCACACACACACACACACTTCCGATTTCGCCATTGTCTTGAACGGTAGCGAGACTTGCGCTTACACACATGTAGCGGTATCTACAACGCCACATGAGAACAACGCGTCATACTGACGTTACGCAAAAATCCTGCATCTCGGAAGCAGAGTTTACCGCACAACTATCATAGATACAACGGCCCGACTTGAATCGTCGGGCAGTTACCCGCCAGACACAACACCGTCTGGTCGGAGGATCCTCCCTTTTCTATAGAGTATGAGTGAACTTTACACCCTGTTCCCCATACCTTCTATACACACATTCACAGCGTTTGTACACTTTTTTTCTTCTTTTGTTTTATTGCTGAATGGCTCCATACAAAATTTTATCAAAATTGGTCCAGCCGTTTGAGCGTGAAGAAGTAACAAACATTTAGACACACACACACACTCTCACAAACTTTCGCCTTTATAATATTAGTGTGATGATAGTCGTCGCATTGTGTAAATTAAAAAAAAAAATACACTGCGTTGCATTATGTCCTCTACGTGTAACGTCCGTTTATGGCCCTATTGTATAAGGTCATTATAGCCGTTCTACCTAAAAGTACATTCAACACCAAGACACAATAGTTTTGTTCACAATCTAATAGTTTCGGAGAAATGCGTGGACAAACATACATACCTATAAAAAAGTACATAGGAACATATACACTTTTTTGATGCACAGCTGATGTGACTGGAAGCGCCGGAAGTGAACCTCCCCTTCCGCCGTTTCCAGTCACATCAGCTTCAAATGAATGGTGTCTAAGATTAATTTATTGTGTACTGTTTTGAAGGGTATTTATTTATTTTTTATTAGTACACACAGTATGTAAGTTGTAGGTCGTAGGTTCGAACCCAGACAGGCGCTTTACTTTGTGTAAATTGTTTCATCACCACTGCTCTCAAAACGGTGAAGGAAAACATCGTGAGGAAACCGGCATGTCCTAGAACCAAAAATTCGAAGACATGTGACATCTGCCAACCCGCACTTGGCCCGCGTGGCGGATTACGACCAACTCCCTCTCACCGAGAGGAGGCCTGTGTCCCAGCAGTGGGAACATTATAGGCTGAATGTGTATGTATGTATATGTACACACAGTACAATACATAGGGATATGACATAATTATAATTTGAGTACAGTCAACAGCAAAAGTAGATGATCAAAGTCAGAAATTCAATACTAATGAACGGAGTTCGCGTCAGAACTGTGTGGCGTCGAAGTGATTCAAAAGTATTCTACGTAGTAAGTATTCTAAGTAGTAGTACTTCGACGCCACACAGTTCTGACGCGAACTCCGTTCATTAGTATTGAATTTCTGATTTTGATCATCTACTTTTGCTGTTGACTGTACAAAGGTACGGGGGTAAGGGTATGGATGGGTGCCGGTATAATTACAGGCACATAAGACATTTAACTTTGTCTCTGGGATGGCAACGGATCTGCGATGCCTCTGGTATTGCAGATCCGTTAGGAAACAGTCGACCCATTCTGTAAAAAAACCGGGCAAGAGCGAGTCGGACTCGCGCACCGAGGGTTCCGTACCATCATGTTTTTAAATTTTCACCGGCGAGCTACTTACTAGATCTCGTTCAAACCAGTTTTCGGTGGAAGTTTACAATGTTACATCATATATTTTTTTTTAGTTTTATCATTCTCTTATTTAAGAAGTTACAGGGGGGGACACATTTTACCACTTTGGAAATGTCTCTCGTGCAAACTATTCAGTTTAAAAAAAAAATATATTAGAAACCTCAATATCATTTTTGAAGACCTATCCATAGATACTCCACACGTACGGGTTTGATGAAAAAAAATTTTTTGAGTTTCAGTTCTAAGTAGGTATGAGGAACCCCCAAAATTTATTGTTTTTTTTTTTGTGAGAAAATCTTAATGCGGTTCACAGAATACTTCTACTTACCAAGTTTCAACAGTACCTATAGTTCTTATAGTTTCGGAAAAAAGTGGCTGTGTGACATACGGACGGACAGACAGACAGACATGACGAATCCACAAGGGTTCCGTTTTTTGCCATTTGGCTACGGAACCCTAAAAACAAGAACAGAACAAGAAATTTCACGCAAATGAAGTCCCGGGCAGAAGCTAGTACATCCCTGGCTATCATGATGCAGACTTTTTCGAGATGAAATACTTAAATAAAGCGAACCATTACTTTTAATAATCATAAAGATAAGCATAATTTTAATGACCGCTGCGTTTAATTACGATTTTGCAACGAGATTAACTAATTTCGTCATATTTGCATGATCTTATAAGCCCGGTTTCCACCGCGAGCGGAACGGACCCATTAATGACTTCGTTAAACTCGCAAGGGGAAACTGCAATAACTGTTATCAGTTAACAGTCAACTGCATACTTGTATTTTCACCGTTTTGGTGGAAATACAAGTATGCAGTTGCGTGGGTCCGTTCCGCTCGCGGTGGAAACCGGGCTTAAGTTTATCCAAAACGGGAAACTTGTTTATTTTATAGAAATAATATTATAACTAAAATATAATAAAAGACAAAAACGACGACACCCCATACAAACCAACCTTTTAACCTTTAGATTTTCCAAAATACTTCCTTCGTTGTGGAAAGCGCTAAGGTAGCCCGCGAAATTCATATTTTCTTACGTTTTTTCAATTTGCTGGTCACTATGACTCACGGCCGTAACAAATATATCTAGTATAATTACAGAATTATAATCAATAAGATCAGTAATAGGTACCTACAACTTGTTAAGTGAGTATAATAAAATTGTAAAATGTCAAGATTTCATGAAATAGTCATTAAGTAGGATTACCTATTTGGTCTTAGAGAGTTGTGTTGCTGACTTTTAAGTAGGTACGAGGAACTTTTGTGCAAAATTGAATCCATCTGTTGTCTGTCAGTGAGGTAATGAATGAACCCGAGTAAATTTGAACGAGATACGGAGGCGTTTTATTATGATATGGATGTTTACCCATCCACGGACGGTCCGTGGCAAGTGTTGCTTAACCTTGTTCGATCAAAATCAATCAAATCCCCCAAAACTCCCGCCCCTTTTTTTTTTGTTGATGGGAAATCATCAAACGACCCCTCCCGCTCTGGGTGGAGCGGAAGGGAGTGTCAAACTCTTACTGACTAAGACCCACCCGTGTTCCTTACTTAGCCCTTTATGTTCCGGGCCAGCGGTAACCCTTTCGGACAATCCCGCTGACCCGGCAGGCTTCGGCCCTATAGAGCCCCTCCTCGATGCTGACATCTCTTTGAGGCGCGCGTGGAACACTCCCGCCCCTCACCACTTCCTAGTGCTTTCGCTGGTAAGAAGTGGCGCAACAAACTCCAGAGCAGCACAGTCATCTCGAGCGATGTATAACATCCAAAATATTTGCACACGTACATTCGTGTATCATGTTTTGTCAATATTTCTATGTTATTAAATATTCCGAATCTGTTAAAGCAGGGTCTTTGTTTATCAATTCTGTTCCGGCCGTTCCGGGTTAGGTGTTAGGTACTTATAATATTTTGTAGAAATCTATGTCTTTGGAAAAATGTGTCGTCAGATTTCTATAGCATAATCAGCCTATAGAGGTATGAGGAACAGGGCGTAAAGCTCACTCATACTCTATAGAAAAGGGAGGATCCTCCGACCAGACGGGTGTTGTGTCTGGCGGGCAACTGCCCGATGATTAATGTCGGGCCGTTGTATCTATGCTAGTTGCGCGGTAAACTCTGCTTGCGCGATGCAGGATTATTGCGTGACGTCAGTATGACGCGTTGTTCGCATGTGGCGTTGTAGGTAGATACCGCTACAAGCCTATAATGTTCCCACTTTTGGGACCCAGGACTTCTCATCTCCTCACTGTGAGAGGGAGTGGGTTGTTATTCCGCCTCGCTGGCCCAGCTGCGGGTTGATGGATTTCATACCCTACGTCTTCGAATTTTTGGTTCTAGTCAATGCCGGTTTCCTCACGACGTTTTCCTTTTCCGTTTTGAGAGCAGGGGGCCTAAAAGGCCACTTTGGCAGAATCATAAAAGGATAACATTATGAATCATAATATGGCGAAGACAATCCGTGTAGTTCTTTTTTCGCTGCACTACGTAGGTATAATCAAAGAGATTGGGATTGGATTTGGATAGGATTGAATGGTATTTTAACACAGACAAAAAAAATAACTGAAAAATCCTTCACCAATGGGATTTGATACGATTAACTTAACAGGTTAACTGTTAAGTCCATTATGATTCGTAATGTTATCCTTTTATGATTCTGCCAAAGTGACCTTTTTAGGTCCACAGTTCTGATGAAATAGATTCATCATCATTTCAGCCGAAAGACGTCCACTTCTGGACAAAGGGCTCCCTCAAGCACCTCCACTTCGACCGGTTCTGTGCTTCTCGCATCCAACGGGTTCCTGCGGCCTTCACAAGGTCGTCGGTCCACCTTGTGGGAGGCCTTCCACGCTACGTCTTCCAGTACGCGGTCGCCACTCCAGGACCTTTCGGACCCATCGAAATGAAATAGATTAATCAAAGTAAAGTGTTTGCCTGGGTTCGAACCTATGATCATTGGGTCACCACCACTCTGAGTTAACAGGTCATTGCCTTTTATTCTGGGGTAGGCTGTAATTTGCGTTACGTCTAAGCAATCTTAGTACGTCCCTATACACATCATCATCTGCCTAGCCTTTTCCCAACCATGTCGGGGTCGGCTTCCAGTCTAACCAGATTCAGCTGAGTACCAGAATTTTACATGGAGCGACTGCCTGTCTGACCTCCACAACCAAATTACTAGGTAATACGATACCCCTTGGCAAGACTGGTTGTCAGACTTTCGCGCTTCTGACGACCCGTAACGACTGTCAAAGATCCACGAATGACAGCTGAGACCAACGGGTTCACGTGCTTTCCGAGGCACGGAGAGGTCTTGATATGTAAAGATGGTCACCCATCCACGGACTAACCGCGGCAAGTGTAGCTTAACCTGATCAATCGACCTGTGCGGCTGTTATTACTATTACTTAGTTAAAAATATGTAGGTACTTTAATTCAATTCAAAAAGCGTACAGCGCAGCGCTCTCCACGCACTTTTTGGACATCATTCAAGTGTCGAATATTTTTTACCCAAAAAATTAAAGTGGCCGGCCAGAAAAAAAAAGTACTAAATTCATAATTATGGGAAATAAAATTTTGAGCATTTTTTGATATTACAGAAAAAGTCTAAAATTAACCCCCCATTGCTGCTATTCGAGATTAAACATTGTTTTTACCACGAGTGTTATAAGAATAAATTAAAGTTAAATTCGGTATACGAATTCGGTTAAAATCACGCTTTTTAAAGCATACTGCCAATCTTTTTACACCTGCAGCCTGTGGGTCAGTTATTCGCAGCGGGCATACGGAGACCTGCGTGTCCAATTTAATAATGCACTCAGGGTAGGTACTGTTGGGGCTGCCATGGCGTTGCAGTGAGTCAGGGATGTTTGCTGCTATCATGAGGAAAAGATGCGCCTCCCTACTCGCTCGCGTTCGTGGCAGTACCAACACTATACTGGGAGTCTTTACTGATCGGTGGGAGTCCCCCATCTATGTTCTATGTTATGGGTTTGGTTTCCGCACTTAGACCTTCAGTGGACCATTGTGCGTGGGCCATGGCGGCCGTCGGTGGTTATTCCAACCAGCCCACCTCCCTCCAGAAGCTGATCAAATCTCCTAGTCTGTTAAGAACATCTGTGTACGATCTGGGTGTCCCGAGGGTTTCTGACCTTATCTGGGTGACGCCTGTGCACTCAAAGAGCACATGTGCAATGGTTTCATCAGCCTTCATGCACAGGGGACTGTCTGTTATGCCTAATGTGTAAAAATGTTTATTTAGTGAGCAGTGTCCCGTGATGGTCCCCGTCACCAGGTGCAGGCCTTTCCTGTCCAGTCGTAGTAAGCGCGGGGAGTCCCCCATGCTGCAAAGGAGGGTGCGGCTTCATGCCGTAATTTAATTTTGTTGCTAATACTAACATTATTTTTAAGTATGTACAGTCACGAGCATAAGTATGTATACACTTGGCTTTATTCAAAGGCAATTTCCTCCTTTATTTTCTAATGAAATTGTATGCTATTACGAACATAGTATTTTCGAACCCATAGGTTTATGTAAAGTGTAGTATTTCAACGTTGCATTCGTCATTTCACGAAAAAATCGCAATTGAATGTTGCCAAGTGTTGACATATTAGTGCTCGTGACTGTACATTGTGCATTGTTAAGCTAACAAAATATGGACCTGGTCTGAATTAAATGTTTATTATTATTATAAGCATTTAAAATAGCAACTTTTAATTGAATTTAACATCCTGAACATGTTTTAACTATATAAACTTGAGAATAATTGTGATTTTTGGCATTTTCAAGGTCAAGTAGCAGCCGGGTGGATAGTGGTAACTTTGGTTGTAGTAAAAAATGCTCAAGAGGTCATTCAGGTCCCACAAGACTGCAGGATTTTTTTTTTCTGGCCGGTATTTTAATTTTAGGGTACGAAATTAATGATGTCCTTTTATAATTTAAAATTCGCGTGTTATTTTAGTTTTTTTTTTTTTATTTAGTTTTTTTTTTTTTAATCGAAGTAATAGCGCTATCGGGTGATGCGTTGCGACGGGGTGGGTCGGCGGAATAAGTAATTTCACGCGGACGAAGTCGCGGGAAGAAGCTAGTCTAAGTATACAACTCTCTATCTTCGAGTTAGATCGGTTTTGAGACCTTCCATCATCATCTTCCTAGCCTTTTTCCCAACTATGTTGGGGTCGGCTTCCAGTCTAACCGGATGCAGCTGAATACCAGTATTTTACATGGAGCGACTGCCTATCTGACCTGCACAACCCAGTTACTGGGTAATACGATACCCCTTGGTAAGACTGGTTTTCAGACTTTCGGGCTTCTGACTCCCCGTAACGACTGTCAAAGATCCACGAATGACAGCTGGGACCAACGGCTTAACGTGCTTTCCGATGCACGGAGGGGTCTCGGTATGTAAATATGGTCACCCATCCACAGACCAACCGCGGCAAGCGTTGCTTAACCTGATCGATCGACCTGTGCGGCTGTTATTATTTAGCCACGGGCCCCTTTTGAGACCTTCCAATTTTCATTGATCACGGGTGCAAATGACGTCACACGGACACGTGTCTACCAGACGTAACCTTCCACAGATATACCATAACTTTTATTACGACAATTAATTTCGGAAACGCTTTTAATGTTTGAGCTATAAAATTTTGTATTTCCGTGTCCGTTTTAATTTGACCGCGTTTTGACGGGCCAGATAGTGTCACGAAATATTGTATAGGAAATAGTTCTAATTACACCTTTGGATGACGTCACTAAGAGCCTTGGTTCTATATCCACGAACATTATTGATTTACATTTATAACCGAGCGTATAAAATGAGCTGATATATTATGTACAATGTGTAACTGATGAGGAAGCCCCTCATCAGTTAAGTAATAACAGCCGCACAGGTCGATCGATGAGGTTAAGCTACGCTTGCCGCGGTTGGTCTGTGGATGGGTGACCATCTTTACATACCGAGACCCCTCCGTGCCTCGGAAAGCACGTTAAGCCGTTGGTCCCGGCTGTCATTCGTGGATCTTTGACAGTTGTTACGGGTAGTCAGAAGCCCGAAAGTCTGACAACCAGTCTTACCGACGGGTATCGTATTACCTAGTAAATGGGTTGTGGAGGTCAGATAGGTAGTCGCTCCATGTAAAATACTGGTATTCAGCTGCATCCGGATGGACTGGAAGCCGACACCGACATAGTTGGGAAAAGGCTAGACAGATGAGTGAATTAGGGCCCAAGAAGATTTAAATTACACAACGACCTACACGCCTGCGTACCCCATAGTACATCAGTTTCCGATATGTGTACTTTCGTGTGAAATTCCTATGTTTGGTATTCGTTGTTAGCGTTAAACAGAGCTTGTTTTGTTAACCTGATACAAATGGCTGGACAGGAGTAGGCTTCGTTCACACTGTTGCAGGTCAAGAGGACTTTCTTTTTAATCGACTTCAAAAAGGAGGAGGTTATCAGATCGACACGTATGTATGTAATGTTATTGGAATTGCATTATATTCACATTAAATGACAATCTATTAGGGCTTCCAAACAAATATACAAAATTTTATAGACGTATGTATGTTTGTCCACGCATTTCTCCGCAACTATTAATCGGATCGTGACCATTTTTTTATTGGAATGCATTTACTTCAGCTTAGGAAACAGTGTAAGTTTCATCAAAATCGATTCAGTAATTTTCAAGATATGGACTTAATATGTGTAAATGTCACGGCCTGGCTTATTGATACGAGCTACGGGTGTAGAGTAAAAAAAAAAAATCTCAAAACCTTCGTCAAATTCTAGTGCAATATTTACAACAAAACTATTACCTACTTATTACAAACAAATATTCCAGTTTTTACTTAAAACTAAAAGTTACAAAATAAAAAAGTAAATTAAAAAATTAAATCGACTTCAAAAAGAAATTACTTGACTCAAAATTATGAAATAACCGTATGTTCCCAGTCGCCCCCGCGGGGATTGCCACCGGAGGCAAATGGGAATGAAAATTCCCAGTCGCCACCGGCGGCGACTGGGAAGTCATTGCCCCCACTTCAGTTTCGCTGTACATTGCTTTCTCCATCGTAGAGAATAAAAGGATGAGACAACTTATCGTAAACCTGCCTCTAATCTTTTCCTTTTCTTTTTTTTTCTTTCTTATTTTTTCTTTTTTTTTATCTTTTTTTTTCTTTTAGTCCGCCTCTGTACATTTATGTGCTTGAAGTATTAAATAAAAAAAAAAATGGTTGCCTGTAAAGTCGGTTTTACGGGCGAAGATTTTACGTGACAACGTCTTTTTCTCGGTAGAATATTTATTGATATGAATATAATTAAATTGCACAATAGGAACAAGGAATTAAATGAAAATAAGAACGTAACGTTACCGAGCGTTACACTTTTTCATAAGTGACTCCCAGCCGCAACCTAATTTAAGACGTTGTCACGTCAATAAATAATAATAATCTTTAAAAAAAAGACTAAGTGCATTGAAATATTTTTTTATTTTGATTTCGATATCAATAAACTTGTTAAAATTAAACATTTAAACTGGTATTTTGTATCACATTATTATTTACATTATACATTATTATTTCGTTACGTTACTATCATCGATCCGAATGATCGATGATAGTAACGTAACGGAATAAAAGTCTGATTTTATCTGTTCACCGGAGGCAAATGGGAATTTTTATTCCCATTTGCCTCCGGTGGCAATCCCCGCGGGGGCGACTGGGAACATACGCAATATAGTTGGGAAAAAGCAGGCAGATGATGATGATCATTGTTATTGGAATCACACAGACGCCTCATAATTTCTAGAAACTACCAGCACAAAGTAAAGTGCCTGCTACAAATAGCCTCTAACAAACTAATATACTCTAACTCTAACTAATACTCTAACTAATATAACCTCTACGTTAACCAACTGCGGGGCAAATTAAGGCCTCACCTTTTTCTTTCAAAACCTAGAGAGGTTTTTTTTGCGATCTCCGGCCATTTTGACCCCGCAAAAATTATTAGAACGACTTCACGTTATATAATGTAACAAAATCACTCCAGTATGAACAAAACCTAATTGTAAACACGCTCTAATTTCAACAATTACAGGTGCACAACCTCATAACCACAGTTCTACTTCAGATACCCAGAAACCACCACCTTTGAACCAAGATTTCCATAAAACTATTGCAAAACCTTCCTAAATTATTAGTCTTCATTTTCAATAAAAACTAATTCTACATCTAAAAATGATTTTGAAAATAATATTAAGATTCCATTTTCGAATGTAGAATACGCGTTTTAATAGTTAGGAAATAGATTTTAATAAAATAATGACGAGTATTCATTATTATGTGCTTATATTTGTATTACTAAGGATAAATAATATTTCGAGTGTGAAAAGTAAAATTGAATGTGGTTATAAGGTATGTATAATTAATTTACATAATATACAAATAAACGCTTCGGACTAAAGAGCGAGAGTTTGTGAAATTTATTTTATTTTTTTATTTGGGAAAACAAATCCAGCCCCATTGATTGCAAAAGAACACGGACTCGTGAAAAACAACTGCGATATTTCATCAGTCATCAAAGATAAGCCGCGCATGCTGCGGTCACGATATGGATGGGTGTCCATTCTTACCTGTCAAAATTCGTCCCGCCGTCTGCCCAATTAACTTTGGGTCCCATTTTGTCATACGAAAAACAAAAAAGTATATCTAATTTATTAACTTGTTATTTTTTTGTGTTAATGGAACATGTTGAAGATCACGATGGATATTAATTCAGGATGTTAGCGGACTTTATTTCAGTATTTTTTTAATAAAAAATGCTAGAAAATGTGGGTGAGTCAATGCCGCTGTTGCCATGCTAAAACGCAACGACCATAGCCTGATCAATTGATCAGTAAAACTGTCGTTAAAACGCATGATAGTTGTTGCTATCTTCGTCATTCTCCTGCCCTCATCCCAATTCATTTGTCTGTCTGTCTCCTAAGATACAGGTCATCCCTAGTTTAGGAGACAGGATTTAATTTATTATGTTATTAAAGACAACTGTTTTTCTCCCCTTGTGTCCATTGTTAGTTGATTAAGTCTTAGCATGTAACTCTTATACAACCTGTGTGTATATCTTTGGATCAATAAACTTATTATTATTATTTACGGTCGGTGCAACATGTCTTTTCCTTCCATACTTTTCTATTAGGCCCGGACTCCACTGAAGCGGAGCTGGGCGGAGCGGAGCGGAGATGTGCAGGAATCGTTCAATCTCACGTGGGGTCGTGGCAAAAAACGCCTCTCGTAATCAAGGACTCCCCCTAATTGCGAAATGGACCAATTGCGAATTGGACTAATTGCGAACTGGACCAATTGCGAACTAGACCAATTGCGAACTGGACAAATTACGAACTGGACCAATTGCGAATTGGACTAATTGCGAACTAGACCAATTGCGAACTGGACAAATTACGAACTGGACCAATTGCGAACTGGACCAATTGAGAATTGGACAGTTGGACATTTTGCGAATTGAACATAATGCGTCCAAACTAAACCAGACGAGTGACGCGATGAGGATTTCAACCATTGTGATTGGTCGATTCCTGCACGTCTCCGCTCCGCTCCGCCCAGCTCTGCTTCAGTGGAGTCCGGTTCTTAGTCGTCATCTTGGCAGTCACTCTCCTTTCTACCCATATCATCTTTCACAGAACCTCTTTTACAGAGTGCCTCTGGCACTCATGGCATAGACAAGTAATGAGGTTATGTCTGGCGCAGATTAAAAAAAATATTTTATTTTATTATTTGCTAATATTTTACCTAATTATTTATTTCTGTTTCTGTAACTGCCCGTGACATCACAGCGGGCCCTATCAGAATACCAGCGCTGTGACATTTTTTTTTTAATGTCGCAGATTTATGCTGAAATAGGAGCCTTTTGGCCTCGTATAGGACTTTCTGTTTCATTTTCCTTTTGTTACTTTTTTTTTTATATAACTTGGATTTTTATTTTACTGTGTTTAGTTTAGTATGTGATCTTCCTGTACGAGTCACAATAAATACTTTTTCTTTCTTTCTTTTATTTCTTTCACAAAGTCCATCCTTCGCATCGTTTCATTGGTGGATAGTTGTTGCTAGTTGATGAAAAATCTTTGTTACAGCAATGTCCACAAACAAGAGATGGAGCGTTGAACGTCCATCTAATACCCCACTCTCACATGGACGCCGGATGGGTGAAGACTTTTGATGAATACTATTATGGAAGTAAGTATCACCATTCTGGTCAGCGGGATTGTCCGAAAGGGTTACCGCTGGCCCGGAACAGAAAGGGCTAAGGAAGGAACACGGGTGGGTTTTAGTCAGTAAGAGTCTAACACTCCCTTCCGCTCCACCCAGAGCGGGAGGGGTCATTTGATGACTTCCCATCCACAAAAAAAAAAAGTATCACTATTCTGTGAAGCTATGTTTAACGATAGCTATAATCTGTGGGGCTCGTGGCTAAATAATAACAAATTTTGTGGGTATATCGAAGGCCACGGTGAGGCAAGGGGTGCTAAGGGAAGGCCTCCCACCAGGTGGTCCGACGACCTTGTGAAGGCCGCAGGAACCCGTTGGATGCGAGAAGCGCAGAACCGGTCGAAGTGGAGGTGCTTGGGGGAGGCCTATATCCAGCAGTGGACGTCTTTCGGCTGAAATGATGATGATGATGATGACTGCCTAACTAACATCCACGACCCAGGTACTGGATAATACTATATCCCTTGGGAAGACTGGTTTGTCAGACATTCGGGCTTCTGACGACCCGTAACGACTCTCAAAGATCCACGAATGACAGCCGGGACCAACGGTTTAACGTGCTTTCCGGGGCATGGAGGGGTCTTGGTATGTAAAGATGGTCACCCATCCACGGACGAACCGTGGCAAGCGTACCTTAACCTGATCTATCGACCCGTGCGGCTGTTATTACTTAGCCACAAGTCCACTGCTCCAAGCCTTATAATAATTGCAATGCTGCTTGGAGACATGTTAAGAACCTGCACTAATGTTTTCATTTTAGTAGATCAAGACTCTTATCAATTCTTCTTTTTTGCAGCTAAAACGACAGTAAGCACTGCCAATGTACAGCTGATCTACCATTCCGTAGTGTCAGAACTGCTGCACGACAAGAGACGGAAGTAAGTTACTTACTCTGCCTTAATTCGCGATTTTATTGCCAAAAATGTAAACAACAACAACAAACGCTACAACTGCGTGTGTCTCTCTGAAGTCAACTTCGATTCCATATGACATACTATAGCTGCTCCCCGCGGTTTCACCCGCGTAAATGTCGTTCACGTAGGAATATCGGGATAAAAAGTTGCCTATTTATTAATCCAGGGTGTCAGCTACCTCCTTACAAAATTTTATCAAAATTGGTCCAGCCGTTTGAGCGTGAAGAAGTAACAAACATTTAGACACACACACACACTCTTACAAACTTTCGCCTTTATAATATTAGTGTGATGATAGACGGCGTCGCATTATGTAAAAATTCATTGAATCGTGTGTTCCTTTTACATGATACTAGACCAAAGAGTCAAAAAACATATAAGTACCAAAATGTTAAATCCCTATTCAAGTTACACGAAATAGAAAAAGTAATTTAAAAAAATTAAACCGACTTCAAAAAGAAATTAACTCAAAATTATGAAATACTTTAATTTCGGAAGTCGGTGTCTTGGGATCTGTATTTTAGTTTTATGCCACCGACTTCCGAAATTAAAGTTATTTCATAATTTTGAGTTAATTTCTTTTTGAAGTCGGTTTAATTTTTTTAAATTACTTTTTATTTCGTAATTTTTAGTTTTTGCACTAGTATTTGACCAAGGTTTTGAGATGTTTTCCCTTTGACACTACACCCGTAGCTCTTATCAATAAGCCAGGCCGTCACACTTACACGTATTAGTCCATATCTTGAAAATTACTGAATCGATCTTGATGAAACTTGCACTGTTCCCTAAGTTGAAGAAAATGTAAGCCAATAAAAAAAAATGGTCACGATCCGATTAATAGTTCCGGAGATATGCGTGGACAAACATACATACATACATACATACATACATGCATACATACATACATACATACATACGTCTATGAAATTTTGTATATTTGTTTGGAAGCCCTAATAGATCATCATATGTGAATATAATGCAATTCCAATAATATTACATACATACGTATCGAATTGATAACCTCCTTTTTTTTGAAGTCGGTAAAAACTACATTTTTTTCAATATATCACCTTAAAAAACCAGTTCCTACCACACACGCACACATCTCCCACCCTGAACACGAGTACAGCCATAATCTCACCCACATTTTACTTTCCAAAGGTTCACCTTCTCCGAGACAGCTTTCTTCTGGCGCTGGTGGAAGGAACAGCGTCCCACAACCAGAGCCACCTTCAGATCCCTGGTGCAGGAAGGTCGGGTGGAGTTCGCTGGAGGCGGCTGGGTCCACAATGATGAGGCTACTCCTGATTACCTGCATATTATTGACCAGTACACTTGGGGCTTGAGGTATGTTAGTCATCATTCTCCTGCACTTATTCCATTGTACAGACACCAGGACATCAAGCTACTGCAATCTGTCAAATTTCTTTAATAGATTTTCAACTTTTTATCGCTGAAGTATAAGGTTCAAAGTTGATTGGGAAAAATTTCAGCGGGATTGTCCGAAAGGGTTACCGCTGGCCCGGAACATAAAGGGCTAAGGAAGGAACACGGGTGGGTTTTAGTCAGTAAGAGTCTGACACTCCCTTCCGCTCCACCCAGAGCGGGACCCCTCGTTTGATGATTTCCCATCCACAAAAAAAAAACTGGCCAAGTGCGAGTCGTACTCGCACACGAAGGGTTCCGTACCACAAGGCAAAAACGCAGAAAAAAACACGTTTGTTGTATGGGAGCCCCCCTTAAATATTTATTTTATTTTGTTTTTAGTATTTGTTGTTGTAGCGGCAATAGAAATACATAATTTGTGAAAATTTCAACTGTCTAGCTATCGCGGTTCTTGAGATACAGCCTGGTGACAGACAGACGGACGGACGGACGGACAGCGAAGTCTTAGTAATAGGGTTCCGTTTTTACCCTTTGGGTACGGAACCCTGAAAATGGGAAAATTTGACAGTTTTGGGTAGCTTGATGTGCTGGCGTCTGTAGGTACCTATTAGTAGACGTCGCAACATGTCTTTTTCTTCCATACTTCTCTATTAGTCGTCATCTCAGTAGTCACCCCCTTTCTAACCATATCATCATTCACACTAGTCCATTCATCGTTTCTTTGGTCTTCTCCTACTCTTGTAGCCATCGACTTTCATACTCACAGTTTACTTGGGTTTAAGGTATTTTACTATTATGACAGGTACTCGAGTAGGGGCCCATGGCTAAATAATAACATAACAGCCGCACAGGTCGATCGATCATATCAAGCTACGTTTGCCGCGGTTGGTCTGTGGATGGGTGACCATCTTTACATACCTCGACCCCTCCGTGCCTCGGAAAGCACGTTAAGCCGTTGGTCCCAGCTGTCATTCGTGGATCTTTGACAGTCGTTACGGGTGTCAGAAGCCCGAAAGTCTGAACACCAAAGCGTACCTGCCCTGCCGTATCTTATGCACCTATTTCATTTCATTTCATCTATCTAAATATATAAAACTCAAAGGTGACTGACTGACTGACATAGTGATCTATCAACGCACAGCCCAAACCACTGCAGGGATCGGGCTGAAATTTGGCATGCAGGTAGATGTTATGACGTAGGCATCCGCTAAGAAAGGATTTTTCGAAATACCACCCCTAAGAGTGTGAATGGGGGGAGGGTGAAATTTCACGCGGACGAAGTCGCGGGCGGACGCTAGTTTATTCATAAAACAATTTAGGTACATTGTGTTGAATATTGAAGGAAAGTATGTGGTTGTGGTAAATAATAGCAGATATTTAGTAAGAAATATAACTTTATTCTTAAACGTACTTTTCGGTAATACAATCTACAGAGCTTCATAGACAGGAAGTGGCGGATGACACAACGCCACCTACAGTTAGTTACAGGAACCAAAATGGTTGCGTCCCATTATTCCTAACAAATATAATAATACACATGCAATTTAAATACAAAGAACTATGAATGACTAATAACAATCCAAGTGAAATTAAAAACTTCTACAAACGCAGGTTCTCATAAAGCCTCTATTTTCAGAAAACTAAACGACACACTTGGCCCCTGTGGCAAGCCGAAGGCTGCGTGGCAGATAGACACATACGGACACACCAGAGAACAAGTCTCCTTGCTTGCACAGATGGGGTATGACGGCCTGTTCATAGGTAAGTCCTGCTCATCATAAATGATAAATGATTTTATTTCTTTAAGTAGGTTTGTACAAACACTTTTACACGTCAATCATATTTTTTTTAAACTAGATGAGGTCGGCGTTTCCTAACTGACTATTCTGAGAAGAAAGGCCGAAACAAACTCAGAAGTCACAGTCTCTTTTAAAGTCCAGACAAAATCTTGGTCAGATCGTGTGAAGACCATGTAGATTGGTGTCTGAAATGGTCTTTGGAGGAAAGAACCACACAGATTGAGCGGATCTGTCCAATCAGTGCACGCATTTGTCAAAAATCGTGCAGCTCAACTCAGAACTTGAGGAGCTCAACGATTCGACGAACAATACCAAAGACAGGACATTTGGGTAGGCCGCATAAACTACTCAAACTGCCAGATCATGATTAAAACTAAAAAAGGAAAAAAGAAATGACCCACATAGTCCTCACATTCACAATAGGTAATTAAATAAAAAAAAAATAATTACAAAGTAAATATTCATGTCATTGTATAAATAAAATTCATCAATGTCAATGTGTATATAAAAAATCCGGACATAATCTTTGAGGACCATGTAGATTAGTGTCTGAAATGGTCTTTTGAGTCATAATCTTTATCTACAGTATACATATATGACGGAGTTTCTCTAGCTAATTTTAATTTGACCCTGTGAACATAATAAAAAAGCTCTAATAATAGGTGTCACTATAATAATAATAATAAAAAGTCTAAATAATCGCTGTGGACTCAGCGATCATTGTGCCGATAGTCGTGACAGCCAATGGTCTAATAGCCAAGAGCCTCGACCAACACCTAAGGAGGCTCTCGTTGGACAGCTGGATCAAGGGCTTGATCCAGAAAGCGGTACTTCTGGACACGGCCCGCATTGTTAGGAGGTTCCTCTCTCTGGAGCCCTGACCGCCGCGCCGGTAGCTTGGACCCTGTTCCCGATACCGGTGGGCTACTATTTTTTATATTTTTAAATGTTTTTATATTTCTTTATACTAATATTTAAAAATATAATTTATAAGAATTTAATTGAATAAAGGAGATAATAAAAACTTTATTTCAGACTACTACTAGTATAAAGTAGGTATGCAATGTCAGTAGCACAATTTGATCAACCGGAAAATAAGCAATTTACATGCCTAAAAAATATTGACTCAATTTCCTATGACCTTTGTAATCATATACGAGTATCAACTGTCAAAAACACGAAGTGTCATAAATGCGTGGGAAAAAAATAAAAAAGCACGAACTGCTTCGACTTTGGCCTCATGACAGCTGTCAAAACTTTTTAGGGTCCCGTACCAAAATGGTAAAACGGAAACCATTTTTTTTTTTTTTTTGCGGATGGGACATCATCAAATGACCCCTCCCGCTCTGGGTGGAGCGGAAGGGAGTGTCAGACTCTTACTGACTAAAACCCACCCGTGTTCCTTCCTTAGCCCTTTATGTTCCGGGCCAGCGGTAACCCTTTCGGACAATCCCGCTGACCCGGCAGGCTTCGGCCCTATGAGGCCCCTCCTCGATGCTGACATCTCTTTGAGGCGCGCGTGGAACACGTACGCGCCGTCCGGCACGGGCCTGGTCCTGATCGGACGGTGAGCTACCCATTACTCTCCACCCGCAGGTTCCGTACCAAACTGGTAAAAACGGAACCCTTATGGTGAGACTCTGTCTGTCTGTCACAGCTGGATATCTCAAGAACTACTAATGCTATCAACATGAAATTTGGAATAGTTTTAGATGACGTTTGCCCAACTATTTTGCAAAAAAGAAAGAAAGAAAAATATATGTATATTTTTTGCAACAGGGACTGAAAGGGGTTCTGAAAACTTCGAAGTGGGGCTAGTAGCCTGGGGTATCATATGAAAGAACGCAGTTTGCATATTCTTTTTTTTTAGGCCGCATAATTTTCGACTTTTAATGAAAATTTAAAAAAAAAATACCCTTCCTCTTACCTTATCTCCGAAGTTTGCAAAGAGAAAAATCTGTAATAATTCTATGTGATAGAAGTTTATGTAAAGATTACAGGAAAAATAAAACGAAGTCTCTAAATAGCACACTTTTCCAGAAATCATCAACAAAAGTTACATTAGTTACACTATCGGTCATGAGATGGCGCTGACATAAAACTGCAATATTCTACACCACAGTGCACAGTGTTAAAATTCTCTGACGAATATAGGCCTCGCCGATGAAAATTTAAAAACATATGATGGTACGGAACCCTCCTCGGTGCGCGAGTCCACCTCACTCTTGCCCGATTTTTTTTATCGAGTAGGCTGATTGATTTCATGTCTTTTGCCGGTCAATGTGATCATTTAAATAATTATTTGCTTGAGGGACGAAATTACTCAATATTTTGGGTAGCCCGCGAAATTCAATGTTGTTTTGCAATTTGCAGGTCTTTTGATCAAAATATGATTGGCGACCGTAACAATTATGTATTTACTAAATTATAATCATTAGAATCATCAATACAACTCTCTAAGTTAGAATTAGACGGCACGGTTGGCGCAGTGGTTAAGCGATTGACTGCTGCGCTGCGTGTCGCGGGTTCGATTCCCGCACGGAACAAATATTTGTATGACCTACAAGTAGTTGTTCCGGGTCTGGCTGTTTGTGTACGTGAATTTAAATGTTTGTAAACGCACCCACAATACAGGAGAAAATCCTAGTGTGGGGCAAAGTTTTCAAAAAATTGGCCTCAAATATATATAAATAATTACTTACAGCGAATGCGTCATACGAACTTGCAGTTTTAATAATTTAAACATTAGTGGGTAGTTAGGTGTGCATAATCAATTAATTAATGAAGGTAGTTATGGTAGTTTAAACGTTGATGTAGCATGTCATTAAAATATATATTAACAGATATATAAACTTCTATACTAATATTATAAAGAGGTAAAATTTGTTTGTTTGTATGTAGGGGGTAATCTCTGAAACTACTAGTCAGATTTGAAATAATCTTTTTGCATTCGATAGCCCAATTCTTGAAGAAGGCTATAGGGTATTTAACATCACGCTATAGGAGCCGAGAAAAGTCAGAAAGAACGCTAAGCTAACCCAAAGTGATAGCGCGGGCAGGTGATGTGATGCGACGGGGTGGGTCGGGGGAACAAGAAACGCGGACGAAGTCGCGGGCAAAAGCTAGTCTTTTATAATTAAACAAGCTTCTGCCCGCGGCTCATCACGTTTGCATAGTTTCGCTAGCTAATTTAATTTGACCCTGTATAAAATTCTCACCTTGAAAGCTTGGGTGAAGTGAGCTTGAATTGAGCTGTCACTAGTGTGAAGTGAGCTGTCAGTAGTGTGAATTGAGCTGTCACTAGTGTGAAATGAGCTGTCAGTAGTGTGAAGTGAACTAGAAGTGAGCTCTCAGTAGTGTGAAGTGAACTTGAAGTGAGCTGTCAGTAGTGTGAAGTGAGCTTGAAGTGAGCTGTCAGTAGTGTGAAGTGAGCTTAAAGTGAGCTGTCGGTAGTGTGAATTGAGCGGTCACTAGTGTGAAATGAGCTGTCAGTAGTGTGAAGTGAACTAGAAGTGAGCTCTCAGTAGTGTGAAGTGAACTTGAAGTGAGCTGTCAGTAGTATGAAGTGAGCTTGAAGTGAGCTGTCAGTAGTGTGAAGTGAGCTTAAAGTGAGCTGTCGGTAGTGTGAATTGAGCGGTCACTAGTGTGAAATGAGCTGTCAGTAGTGTGAAGTGAACTAGAAGTGAGCTCTCAGTAGTGTGAAGTGAACTTGAAGTAAGCTATCAGTAGTGTGAAGTGAGCTTGAAGTGAGCTATCAGTAGTTTGAAGTGAAATTGAAGTGAGCTGTCAGTAGTGTGAAGTGAACTTGAAGTGAGCTGTCAGTAGTGTGAAGTGAACTTGAATTGAGCTGTTAGTAGTGTGAAGTGAGCTGTCGGTAGTGTGAAGTGAACTTGAAGTGAGCTGTCAGTAGTGTGAAGTGAGCTTGAAGTGAGCTGTCAGTAGTGTAAAGTTAACTTGAAGTGAGCTGTCAGCAGTGTGAATCGTAATTTTAAGAACGTTCACAGGACGTCTGATCTCAGCCACAATCTGTCAAAAATACCTCTAAAACCCCTTCATTTTTGACAAGTTTTTGACATTGATTGTCGCCGAGATGAGGTTGCGACTAGATTTTGAACGTTTTTAATTACTTTTGTTTCTACAGGTCGCGTAGACCACAAGGAAAGAGAAGCCATGATTGAGGAAGACAGGATGGAGTTCATGTGGAGGGGATCTGATGTTTTGGGTAAGAACGATTGAATTTATATAATTAATTTTTCATCTTTAATTTCAACTCAGCCTATCGCAGTCCACTGCTGGACATAGGCCTCTCCCAGACTGCGCCACAGCACCCTGTCCTCCGCCTTCCGCATAAAATCTACCCCAGCCACCTTCTTTAGGTCGTCCGTCCATCTAGCTGTGGGGCGTCCCACACTACGCTTGCCGATATGCGGTCTCCACCTCAGGGCTCGTCTGCTCCACCGACCATCGGTCTTTCAACAGCCAGCGACTGCCACTTCAGTTTGCTTACTCTACAAGCTATATCGGTAAAGCTGTTTTTTTTTTAAGTAAACTAATCTCAAATTCCAGGTAAAATGTCAGACATAATGACACACACACTCTTCAACCTGTACAACGCTCCCGAAGGCTTCTGCTTTGACTTCCTCTGTAACGACGAGCCGATCATTGATGATCCCGATAATAAAGTCTACAATGCTGATAAAAGGGTGAGATTTGATAATTTATATTGTAAAAATCCAAAGGTTTTCGATATCGGAAAACGAGTTATGGTCAGGATACCCGATGAAGCCGTAGGTGCTGGCTGGCTGGGTGACTTGCCGCTGTAAAGCTTGCGGGAGTGACGATGATGACGTCACGCTGAAGTATTTGCACGAAGGCCGCGCTGACGTTCATCACGTCGGGGTCACCAGAATAGAGGTATGAGGAACAGGGTGTAAAGTTTACTCATCCTCTATACTATAGAAAAGGGAGGATCCTCCGACCAGACGAGTGTTGTGTTCAGCGGGCAACTGCCCGATGATTCTGTCAGGCCGTTGTATCTATGCTAGCTGTGCGGTAAACTCTACTTGCGAGATGCAGGATTTTGCATGACGTCTTTAAGACGCGTTGTTCGCATGTGGCGTTGCAGAACTCAAAATTAAATGGGCAGGACACCTGGCAAAGCACAGTGAAAAAAAAATCAGCTGTTCCCTACATTTATGTAACTCGTCAAAATGTAGGGAACAGCTGATTTTTTTTTCGCTATTTCAGGTTTGGTCACATAGTAAAAGTTGTTCATAATGATGAATACAATGACCTCTTAAAAGGTTGTTGGTGTTTTTCCAATAACCCTGTATAAATGGAACTTAATTACTTATAAAATAACTGGCGTGATGAGTTTGTACTATACACCTGTGTGGAGTACTGAATTGTGGGTAACGTTTGTCCACAGGTAAACGACTTCATCACCCAAATAGAAAGGCAAGCTAAATACTACGACCACGACAATATTATGGTGACCATGGGAGGAGACTTCACCTACCAGAGTGCAGCCAACTGGTTCATGAACATGGACAAGCTTATCAAGTGAGTCATCAGCATCAGGCAGGACTTGAAACTGGTGCCAAAACTACAGATTCTGCTCCGGTACTTAGTGGTTCTTGCCATTTCGGTACCGGTTTGAGGCGGGTACCAGTACTCCACCAAACATTGTCGGAAAAATCAAGCCGACTGGGGGGCTTTACTGGCGTGTTTCGCGTAACCCAATAAAGTTACCTTTAATATGGCGAAGACAGTCCGTGTTTTTCTTTTTTTCGCAACACTACGTAGGTATAATCAAAGAGATTGGGATTGGATTGATTAGTATTTTAGCACAGACAAAAAAAAATAACTGAAAAATCCTTCACCAATAGGATTTGATACGATTAACTTAACAGTTGACTGACCATTATGATTCATAATGTTATCCTTTTATGATTCTGCCAAAGTGGCATTTTTAGGCCCCCAGATGATTGAAAAATCAGCCCTGTGTCCATTTCCTATTCCTGTGCAGGTGTACACTTGCGCAGTATACCTACCTAATACCTATACAGTAAAAGGCCTGTCTATTTTGAAGTTCTAAGGTAGCCCGCGAAATTCAAATTTACTTACGTTTTTTGCAATTTGCTGGTCAGTATTAAGTTGTACGTTGATTAAAATATGATTCGCGGTCGTAACAAATATGTATTTACAGAATTATAATCATTAAAGTCATCAACACAACTCTCTAAGACCAAGAATGACTATTTCATGAAATCTTGACATTTGGGGATTATAACTCTGTAAATACATATTTGTTACGGCCGCGAATCATATTTTAATCAACGAGTAAATTGCAAAAAACCTAAAAAAAAATTAATTTCGCGGGCTACCCTGGCGCTTTCGCCTTAACTATTTCTCTACGGAGGGTGTTTAAAACACGTATTAGCTATTTATGCAAACATAATAATAATATATTAATTCGAAAATAATTACAATCTACAAAATCAAATGGGTTTTGCGGCATGAAAAAATAATAATGGCGGGAAGTTTCTTATGCTCTATGGAAGCTCCTTCCTTCAAAAACTTCGCCGCCAGCCAGCACTCGAAGTAGCTTCACTCGGTGTTGCCAACACTCGAAGTAGCTTCACTCGGTGTTGCCAACACTCGAAGTAGCTTCACTCGGTGTTGCCAACACACTTACTTACCAAACTATTTATTTTCCAGCCACGTCAACACGCACCCGGCGAACTTATCAGATATCAACATATTTTATTCGACGCCATCTTGTTATTTAAAAGCCATTTATTTGTACGGAAGAAGGGATAAAGCTGTTTATACTGAAAAGGTAAATATTTAAATAAGGGTTTAATTAAAAAAACTTTAAACCTTATGCTGTAGCGATAAAGTTGAAAATCTATTAATCTATTTAAACGCTTTTCAGGCAGACCAGCTCCCATACGGCAGTGATCCAATGACATATTGGACTGGCTACTACACCTCTAGACCGAGCCTCAAATACTTCGCTAGAAGAGCTCATGTGTTTTTGCAAGTAAGAATAAAAAAACTAAAAAACACACTTTAATCACGCACTAAAAAACACACAATTTAATTGTTTTATAATTTTTTTATAAAACAATTGAATTCAAAAAGCGCTCTACGCTTTTTAAAGTTAAAGTTAATAAAATTTATATGGGACTACCCCATCCCACCCCGCCCATTGTGTCACCCTATGTACAGTTTCTATTTTTATGTCTGTAATTTATTTGGTGTACATAATAAAGAGTATTTCTATTCTATTCTATTCTTAGGTAGTTTTTGAGTTAGCTTCAATTATACGTATTTTTGCCACTTTTTGTAGCTTTTTCGTGTGCGAAAAGTTTAAATAAAATTAATGCATTTTTGTAGGTAGTAAAGCAGTTGACAGTGATCGCTCGTCTCGGAGACTCGTATGAGCTACATCTCCTAAGACATGCTGTGAGCCTGGTACTGCATCATGATGCCATTACAGGTCTGTAAATAACTACTATCCAAGCATACACATATGGCTCTAGATATGCTTAAGCTTTCACGGAAAACATCTGAGGGCACGGTAGTTACCCCGCTAAGACGAGCCAAAAACAAAAAAAAAACAGAGGCATTACCTACCTTTTCTCGAAGCGCTTCGTCGTATTTCCAAACCCTCATAGCTTCTGCCAGTGGCAGTGGGCAGGGCACATTGCTCGCAGAACAGATGGCCGATGGGGCCGAAAGGTTCTGGAGTGGCGACCGCGTACCGGAAGACGTAGCGTTGGAAGGCCTCCCACAAGGTGGACCGACGACCTTGTGAAGGCCGCAGGAACCCGTTGGATGCGAGATGCGAGAAGCACAGAACCGGTCGAAGTGGAAGTGCTTGGGGGAGGCCTATGTCCAGCAGTGGACGTCTTTCGGCTGAAATGATGATGATGATAGCTTCTGCCTGGATAACGGTAGAAAGCTCCAAGTCTCAGGATAAGACTTAGTTAGCACTTAGGGTGACAAACTTACACTTACATGACGAAAATGCCTCACTGCGATACCTCACGGTCGTGGTTTCGCTACCTCGATGTCACCTACATGTAAAACAAATGCATGGTAACAGTAAACCCTAAGCAGCCCGCGATTGAGGCTAGGCGTATGCTGGGACGCAGGCGACGCTGGAACGCAGGCGACGCAGGTCCGCGCAGCGCAGGGCAGAGCAGATTTTGTAATGCATAAAAGTACCGAGTGCTGCGTACGCTGCAGCGCAGGCACGTGCGACGCAGACATGTGTCTGTCCTGCTCTGCGCCTCGTTGTAGTGCCGGCACAGATTCCTGCGCGACGACGCCTGCGAGTCGAGACGTCTATTCTTTGTACCAGTTAGAACGCGAATGCGTGCGTATGTTAACTGCGTCACAGCATACGCTCGCGGACTATGTCTGTTTCGCCTACCCTGCGCTGCGTCACCTGCGTCCCAGAATACGCCTAGCCTAGGGAGAGCAGGGCAGACACATGCCTGCGCCGCAATGTACGCAGCACTCGGTACTTCTATGCATTACAAAATCTACTCTGCCCTGCGCTGCGCGGACCTGTGTCGCCTGCGTCCCAGCATACGCCTAGCCTTATTGCAGTGAGGTATCCTTCTTCGACATGTGTGTGTCTATTAGCATGCATTTGTTTTTATTATCGTCTTAGGGCTGATTTTTCCAACGCCAGATAATTTTATCCGAGGAATAATTTTGAATTTTTGACAGTTCTTTCATACAAAATCTGTCAGACGTCAATGAAAAATCAGTCCTTCTAAATAGAAGTATACAGGAATTATCGGCGTTCCAATAAAAAAAATCTATCAAAACAAATAAGAACATTAAAGTAACAATTTTAGCACGCGCCTGGTAGGCAATCTATTCATCGCAGAGTTCACTACATGAAGCAAGTTAGCAACAACGCGATGAACAAAATCAAAATATTTTATTTCACATAAGCCTACATGGGCACTTATGAAACGTCAGAAGCTAGGTGCACGGTTCCAATTGGTCGTTTCCTATGGAGAACAACCGGCAAGAAACTCCACGGTTACTCTTTTTAAAAAAACATTTACCTAATGTTGACTGTTCCTACTAAAAAAAAGGGCGCCAGACGACGTCGCTAAATCGCTTGCCAACGCGCACGTATATGCATCAGTTTCCTTAATGACATGATTTAATTTTTTTTTTTTTGAAGGACCCTTTCAATTTCATCCTGTAATAAAAAAAAACCCAGTAATTATTTGAAAAACTTATCTGACCTTACCTCATCTTTCTTCTAACAGGTACAAGCCAACAACACGTGACATTCGATTTCATCAGAATCCTTAGCGAAGCCATCGATGTGTGTACCAAGAAAGTGTCTACTTTGCTCAGGTATGTCCTAACATGTCTCAAACTCAAACAAAAAGCATTTATTTCAATTAAGGTGCCACTAGTCGATATTTTTTCCATACAAATTTCGGGAGAGTATTACTCCACTGTTTGACATTGTGCATCCAACGTTAAACATGATATCGTTTTGACTTATTATTAATTGTGTCTGTACGGAAACAGAATAGTAAAATAAAAAACCATTAAAAAGTTATGAGCTAACAAAGACTCGTTTTTCTTGCTATTTTTAACGTAACTTTCGGTGTATATAAGTATTAAAATAACTGTAAAATCTTCAAATCCAAGTCCTTCAAATCCACAAAGCTCAGTTATAGAAAAGTTCAATAAACTTTATTTATAATTGATTTATGCAGTGGTTTTTTCATAAAACTCGATTTTCCGAAGCACTTTTCGATTTTTTTTACGTGCCTATCACTTCGGAATGGTGTTTCTGTGCGTGAGAACTAGAAGTTGTTCGTATAGACTAGCGTCTAACTGCTCATCACTAATACTAGCTCTGTCAGACACGAAGTCAGGTGAGACAGCGTGCTTTTTGGCCATGACCACCAGTGAGTTCGAGCTCGCGACTAGATTACTCTTAAACCATTTACTTTTGTACTTTTGAATTATCAAAGAGTCGGTCAGTTAGTCAGAAAGTTGGAGCTAGTTGCCCATTCCAAAACGTAGATCTCTGTGGAGAAGAACAGGCAAGAAATTCCATGGACACTCTTTTAAATCAAGATATTACGAAATCCTAGGTACATTATTCTTGTAGCTTCTTTACGTGAGAACAGTGTCAAAAAAAATAATTAAGAAATAATAATTCAAAATATAACATTAAAAAACAACCGACTTCCAAAAAAAACACTACAAAGTGAAAAATAACTTTAATTTCGGAAGTTGGTGTCGTTGGTTCCGCATTTTCGTTTATTGACACCGACTTCCGACTTCTTTTTATAAAAAAGTTTTTATTTTTCACTTTTTAGTCGTACCTACCCCACACAAATTCATATAACACTACTTGCTATGTAAATATTAGTGACAGCAAGCTATTAAAACATCATCAATATAAAAGGATTTTCCTCGATTTTCATGGGATCCCTTCATCAGATTCTGACTTGGTGACAATGGGACCACCTCGAGAGCACACCCTTTCAAACCCTAATGTCAACTGCTCATCACATGTTACAAAATATAGCTTTTCTCGATGCTGGGATGTTCTAACATTACATCCGTTTGTTCGTTACATTTATCTACTATATCAAGTCATCAAGGGTCAAGTTAATTAATTAATTAATATTAAAGGGTACTTCTCTCTATCTCTTCGAAGAATACATGTGTGATGAAGATGTCTTCTTCTTCCCAGTTATTTAACACCTACATGGGGTGGAAGTCGCAGAACGAAGAATAACCAACAATTTGTGATTTGTCATCAGCTAAACATGAGCCAATGCAGAGTAAGTTATTTTCATTTAATTAAAACTACCGACAGACGTTATCACTCATGCCCATACAATAATTCATACAAAATACGTCGGTCTGGCTGGGGACCCCAGGAACGAAGTTCAGAATAAAAATCCAAGATGGTGGCCAAAAATTTAAAAAAATTCGCAGCTCCCATCTTGGATTTCCATTTTAACCTCACTATCGGTTTCAGCACCCTCGAAAACCATGAAAACGATACCCATGACGAAAAATTTTAAAATGTTTGCAGTCGCCATTTTGGATTTTCATTTTGACCTCACTATCAGCTCAGCACCTTCGAAAACCATGAAAGTTATCTCTCTCTCTCTCTGACTCTCTCTATTATATGTAATAAAAAGTCGTATAGAGGGGGCAAAACGCTTTTTCGTTAGAGAGGAAAGCCGCATCCTCACTCCCCTACCGCAGGAGACGCACCGGGCGCCCGAGAAGGGTGCAAAACGATCTGCGACCTCCATGAGAGGCGGCCTGCAGGCGGCGGTGCGGCCATTATGGGAATATGGGAATGGCACGAAACGGAAACGCACGGGGAGATGGGACCCGCTGAGGAACAGCGGGTCGAGGCCTGTCGGGGGAGCGGTGAATGCTTACGCGAATCCCGCACCCCCGGCCATACGCAGAGGTGGAACAACGCGGTGGTTTTAGCCGGTAAGAGTCCGGCATGCCCCTCTGTCACCCCCACGGTGGAGGAAGTCCATGAGGATTCTACCGCGCACTAAAAAGAAAAAAGCCTAGGAGAGGTCTATGTCCAGTGGACTGCGTAGGCTGAGTTAAATGATGTTGTAGCGGTATCTACAACGCGACATGAGAACAACGCGTCATACTGACGTCACGCAAAATTCTGCATCTCGCAAACAGAGTTTACCGCGCAACTAGCATAGATACAACGGCCCGACATGAATCATCGGGCAGTTGCCCGCCAGACACAACACCTGTCTGGTCGGAGGATCCTCCCTTTTCTATAGAGTATGAATGAACTGTACACCCTGTTCCTCATACCTCTATAATGTTTTGCATTCATTCCAGTTCACAGAGAATCAAGAATCTATGCTCCTGCTTATCTACAACCCTCTCAGCGTGAAGACATACCATCACGTTAGACTTCCAGCCATCGCTCTGCATTATTCCATCAGGGATTTTAATGGTAAGCTTACCTGTAATTCTTCTCCTCTATGTCTTCTGGGTTTGTTTTGTTTTCGTGGTGTTTGATGAAACGGGTAGGCAAGGGCATAATCAGCCTATAAAGTTCCCACTGCTGGGACACAGGCCCCCTCTCTGTGAGACGGAGTGGGCCGTAATCCACCACGTGGGCTCAGTGCGGGTTGGTAGATGTCACATGTCTTCGAATTTTTTATTTATTGTTAAAGGCCAAATTATGCCTGGAAGTTTCATGATATTTACTATTCTTACTCTCAGATGAGGAGGTGGAATACCAGCTCCTGCCTCTACCAGCAGCTATCATCAACCTCCCGGGTAGATCTTCTACAGCAATCCAGGAGTTTTGCTTCGAAGCTGAGAACATACCGCCTCTTGGATTTACTGCATACTACATCGCCCCAGTAAGAGATCAATTGGTGAGTTTCTCATAACTAAATTAGTCAAAAAAGATAATATATATAATAATAATAATAAAGTTTTACTGACATAATAAAAGGTGTTACATTTTAATTTGAAGCCCTGACTCCTGAGCTAGGTGGTACCTGTGCCAGGAGTCAGTGTCTTCACCCGTATATGGAACATTAACAAATTATGCCATATAATAAAATAACGTAAAAATTTAAAAGAAAGAACTAAAGCACATGCATGCTCTTGAATGGTTTGTGTGCGTGTGTGGGGGTTGGGGTGTGTGTGGGGGGGTGTGTGGGGGTGTGTGTGTGTTTGATGTGAGTTGTGTGTATGTGTGGGTTTTGTGTGTATGTGTGTGTGTGAGAGAGATTGTGCTTGGAGACTGGACTTTGGTTATCACGAGTATTGTTCTCGAAGTAAGTTTTCTGTCTGTGGGTAAGGATAATATATAATATATATAATATAATCATTTTATTGTCAGGCAACTAAGGCCCATAGATAAAATACACAAAATAATCTTATAAAATAATAGACTAATACATAATTAAAAACCTTAAAACTATGAACTATACACGTAAAAAACACTGGAGATATAGTCCGCGCGGAACTAGTTGGCCGCGCCTTAGGTATGTGAGCGGTGGGACGGAGGGGCGGGGCCGCTTTGTCATTACTCAGTACGTGCGTTGCGAATAGGCAACCCCGCAGCCCTCACCCCCGTCCCCACCTAAGGCGCGGCCAACTAGTTCCGCGCGGACTATAGTACCTGGAGTTCGACTTACCGACCGCATACGGATCACGGTAGTGCTCTCTAAGACACAAAAGCAGACGTCATCCAAAGAGCAGCCAAGCTCAAATAGGACTGACTGGGTCGGACACGTTTGCCGCAGTCGGATACATTGTGAGCTAAGACCACCACAGAATGAGTCCCTGAAAACGACCAACGACATCGCGGAAGACCCAGGCGTAGAGGGCGGGACGAACTTTTTTTTTTTTATGGTTGTGATATCATCAAATGTCCCCTCCCGCTCTGGGTGGAGCGGAAGGGAGTGTCAGACTCTTAATGACTAAAACCCACCCGTGTTCCTTCCTTAGCCCTTTATGTTCTGGGCCAGCGGTAACACTTTCGGACAATCCCGCTGACCCGGCTTTGAGGCGTACAACACGTAGGCGCCCCCTCAAGTTGATAGCATTATAGTTCTTAAGATAGCCAGCTGTGACAGACAAACAGACAGACTGAGTCTCTCCATAAGGGTTCCATTTTGGTACGGAACCCTAAAAACGTAAGAAAATTTTAATTTCGTGGGCTATCCAGCGCATTCGAAAATTCCGATAAATTGTAAAAGCTTGACTTTTTGTTACAGGAGGAGAATGAATTTGCCAAAAAGTACTCAAAATCAGCGCCCGGAAAATTAGAAACTGAAGAAGAAATTATTCCCTTCATTTCTAATGAGGTAAGGTCACTAATATTATAAAGGCGAAAGTTTGTGTGTTTGTGTGGGGGTGTGTGTGTGTGTGTGTTACTTCTACACGCTCAAACGGCTACACCAATTTTGATAAAATTTTGTATGGAGGTAGCTGACACCCTGGATTAACATATAGGTTACTTTTAATCCCGACATTCCCACGGGATCGAGATTTACGAGTGTGAAACCGCGGGGCGCAGCTAGTTGGTTCATAAATGACGGAGTTCTGAGTTAACAAACAAAAAAAGAAACAATCGAATTCCTCCTTTCTTTGAAGTTGGTTAAAAAATGTTTCAAATACGTGTTTTTTTGTCCACCAGTACCTCAAAGTATCTGTGGACAAAGCCACCGGTCTCCTTGAAACTATCCAACACATCGACGGGGTCAGGATCGACCTCTCGCAGAACTTCTTCTTCTATGCTCAGGGTCAACAGACTCTGCAGTCGGGGGCCTACAGCTTCCGGCCTGATCGACAAAGGCCTGTTCCTGTAAGTGATGTAGAGTTTTAAGTTCAGCACTTATTAGAACAGCACCGCTCCGGCGGCGGCGCAGCAAACAACTTTTCATTCAAATTAGGATTTTAAATCAACTACTTAACATTAAAGACAAAAAAAAAGTGTATTAAAGGGTAGATTTTTGAGTTTCTACAAAATATCTGTAAGACCACCAAAATATCACCAAAAATTGCACTAATAAATACTTTGACTTAGACTTTACGTTTATTCGCCGGGAAGCAGGCTGCAGTAACGGTGGAGTTTCTTGCCCATTCTTCTCCATACGAAAACTACCTTTTGGAAGGGGCGACTAGAATCAATTCTATTTTGTTGTAATTTTTGACGTTCAAAAGTGCGTTTTATGTGCCAATTTGAAATAAATGCTTTGACTTTGAATCTTTTTTGTCATTTGGTAGCTTATTAAAAAATTTCGGCCAGCAAGCGCTCTGTGTATCCTTATCAACGAGGGTACTCCGCTAGTACTCACTACTCCTATTTCAGGTGACAGACAAGGTAACCTACCACACGATCAGAGGCACTCTAGTCAAAGAGATCCGCCAGAGGTTCAGCGACTGGATCACACAGATCATCAGGCTGTACCGCGGTGAGGAGTTTGTGGAGCTGGAGTGGATTGTAGGCCCTGTTCCTATTGGGTAAGGATCCAGTAGCATTAACAATCCAGTGCATATTAGATCACTGCTTGACTTAGGCCACTTTTGAGTTGCATCTACATTTATTAACCTTTTGAACGCCAGAGCGTAATCGCACGCGCGTGCCCTCCACGCCAAGCCACAATTTTAAATATTTAAGGTATACAAATAAAAACACACAAAAGTAATGATTTAATTGTTTATTTCGTGATAAAGTGCACCGCATTATTTGTCACATATTTGTGTCGCTCGTAATGGGATAGGCGACACACGACTGGCGTACAGGGCACGCGCTTGCTTGTCACGTATTTGTGACAACGGCGTTCAAAAGGTTAAGTCCTTACCTATGAAATTGTCGAAAAAAAAATATTTTTCAAATAAACTTTTTCATCACCTCGTTGGATTTGAAATTTTTCCCCTGTAAAAAGTTATCCAAATTCCGAATAAAAATGGAAATTAGATGGAGTAAGGTCTGGTGAGTATGCAGTGCCGGATTAAGATTACTTGATGCCCTAAGCAATCCAAGCCTGTACGCCTGTAGGCCCTCCTATCCACTAGTCGCCTCGTATTTTTCCAAAACATCGACGAGCGATTTGTAAAGATTGGCGCACATCTCTAGAGTGACTTTTGGGTCTTGTAATATCTTGCTGATACACAGCCATGCCATTCGTGTGCTAGCAAATACTTTTTCGGTGCTGTTTCTGCCTTATGGTGCCCCCCGAGACGTGAAGCCCTAAGCAATTGCTTAATTTGCTTAGGGGCTAATCCGGCACTGAGAGTATGGTGGGTGATGGAGAGTTTTCAGCCGTAACTCCTATGGTTTTGAGATGGTCCGATGTGCGGTGCTTTGACGCGTTTTTTTTTTGTTGTTGTTCAATGAGTTCATACGGTTCCCACTGTCCGAGCTTTTTTATCTTTCCAATTTGAAGTAAATGGATCAGTATCGATGTATCACTTACGTTGAAGGCTGCTGCAAGTTCCAACGTGGTTTGAGATGAATCTGCTTCCACTATGGCTTTCAATTCATCGTTATCGACTTTCGTCTCATTGCTCATAGTTGACATCAAAATTTCCGTCCATACACGTCGTTAATATTGCGTGCTGTCTGTGCTGCGTTGGTCCCACGATGGAACTTGTATTCTAAAATAACGCGCAATTTCGATTTTTCCATGGTCACAGAAATAGCGATATTTAAAAAAAAATCGAATGGCGGGAAAACAAATGAACAACTGATTTTGAAAAATAAAATGTCATGCCATAAGCCAGTAGCAAAAATCGGCAATTTCATAGGTAAGGCTATTTATATATCTATACTATAATATTCCGCCCGCCCGCTGCCCGCAAGTTCCATGGCACTGATTTATTTACCTTCATAATCAGGACGGACCTCGGCAAGGAGGTGGTGAGCCTGTTCTCCACAAACATCACCAGCAACGGAGAGTTCTTCACAGACTCCAACTCAAGGCAGATGATGAGGAGGACCTGCTGGAACGAATCAGCTAGTGAGTTATTATTAAAAAAGAATCATACAAATTTCCATCCCCTATTCGGTCGTAAGTACAAAAACAATACCGCGGTATGCTTAGGCAAGCCGCGCCGTGTCGGCAGCCTTCGGAACGCTTCGGCATCCCTCGGAACGCTTTGGCAGTCTTCGGGATTTTTATGCGACGAATAAAAATGTAACTTAATTGTATGACAATAAAATTTAAATTTCAATGACACGGTATGTCGGATACCCTATCTTTTTTTTTTGCTTTTTTTTTTGCTTGAATACGAGGCTTTTGACTACGTTGTGTGTGTATACTTTGTCTTTTTTTTTTTTTTTTGCAATGTGCGTTTTGTTTGTGCAGAATAAACAATTTTTCTTTACTTCTTTCTTTCTTATTATGTAAACACAATGAAAAGGTACATTATATTTTATATTTTACTTTCCCAGGCCAACAGCAGAAGAAACCAGTAGCGGCCTGTTACTACCCCGTCACATCTCGCATCTGTATTCACTCTATCAACTCTAGCGTTGAAATGTGTGTCCTAGTCGACAGGACTCAAGGAGGCACCTCTTTTAATGACGGTGAATTGGAACTTATGGTAAGACACTTTTTAGGGTTCCGTAGCCAACTGGCAAAAAACGGAACCATGTCTGTCTGTCTGTCCATCCGTATGTCACAGCCACTTTTTTTTTCCGAAACTATAAGAACTACACTGAAACTTGGTAAGTAGATGTATTCTGTGAACCGCATTAAGATTTTCACAAAAAAAAAATAGAAAAAAAAAACAATAAATTATGGGGGTTCCCCATACTTAGAACTGAAACTCAAAAAAAAATTTTTTTTTTTCATCAAACCCATGCGTGTGAGGTATCTATGGATAGGTCTTCAAAAATGATACTGAGGTTTCTAATATCATTTTTTTTCTAAACTGAACAGTTTGCGCGAGATACACTTCCAAAGTGGTAAAATGTGTGTGTGTCCCTCCGTAACTTCTAAAATAAGAGAATGATAAAACTAAAAAAAAATATATGTACATTATCATGTAAACTTCCACCGAAAATTGGTTTGAACGAGATCTAATAAGTAGCTCGCAGGTGAAAATTTAAAAACATAATAATATGATGGTAGGGAACCCTCTTGCCCGGTTTTTTTATTTATTTTTTTATTAGCCATTTATGTCCCACTGCTGGGCAAAGGCTTCCCTACTCTCTATCCAGAGCTGCCGAGTACTGCTGCTCTTGCTGAGCTGCTCCTGTCACCACTGCTCATGAACTCCTGATCTGTTTATAAAAATACTATTTTATTTTTTATATCTTTTTTGTTTTTAACTGATGTACGATTATTATCTAACTTTGTGTGTCTTTTAGTCTGTGCTAAATAAATATATTTTCTTTTCTTTTTTGCTTTCTTTCTTTCTGGGGAAAATTCTAATGAAGGTGGTTATTTTCAGGTTCACAGACGCCTCCTGACTGATGATGGCTTTGGGCTAGAAGAAACGCTAAATGAAGAAGCTTATGGAGTAGGCCTGGTTGTTAAGGGGAAGCATAGAATTCTATTCGGGAATTATAGACAGGAAGGTAAGTTAACTTCCAAGGGATACCATGTTACCCAATAACTGGGTTGTGGAGGTCAGATAGGCAGTCGCTCCATGTAAAATACTGATATTTCACATGGAGCTGGTGGGTGTAGAATACTGTTATTTTACATGGAGCGACTGCCTATCCTCCTCCGCAACCCAGTTACTGGGTAATATGATACCCCTTGGTGAGACTGGTTGTCAGACTTTCGGGCTACTGACGAAGTGACGACCCGTAAAGACTGCCACGAATTCAGCTGCATTTGGTGAGACTGTAGCGGTATCTACAACGCCACATGAGAACAACGCGTCATACTGACGTCACGCAAAATCTTGCATCTCGCAAGCAGAGTTTACCGCGCAACTAGCATAGATACAACGGCCCGACATGAATCATCGGGCAGTTGCCCGCCAGACTCAACACCAGTCTGGTCGGAGGATATTCCCTTTTCTATAGAGTGAACTTTGCACCCTGTTCCTCATACCTCTATAAGACTCCCGACCTCAACATAGGGAAAAGGATGATGATTGTATAAGATGATTTTGTTTTCCAGTGGATGACCAAACCTTCTCTGAAAGGATGTCTTTATTCGCAAAGAGATGGCAGTACGAACCTTGGCTCTTCCTAACTTCGGGCGAGAAGCTGAACAGGAGGAAGTGGCAGAATGTCAGGAATAAGAGGGTGAGTAGATTATGTACCATTAGATTCTTTATCTATTAAAGAAGATGAATATTGAATTTTCTTCCGTTGGTTAGACTTAATTTCTGAAGGGGAACGCGCTAAGTAGCCCGTGAAATTCAAATTTTCTAACGTTTTTTGCAATTTGCAGGTAAGTGTCAGGGTTTATGTTGACTAAAATATGATTCGCGACCGTAAATCATCAAAACAACCTTCTAAGTTCATATAACTGGCCTGTTGGTCTAGTGGTCAGTGACTATGACTGCTATGCCGGAGGTCGTGGGTTCGATTCCCACCCAGGACAAATGTTTGTGTGATGAGCATGATCATTTGTTCTGTGTCTGGGTGTAATTTATCTATATATGTATGTATTTAGAAATATATAAGTATGTTTATCAGTTGTCTAGTACTCATAACACAAGCTCTGCTTAGCTTGAGACTAGACGGCGTTGTGTATAAATACAAGTAAAAAAAATCGAATGTTGTTGAATGTTGATAATCCCATTGATTGATATTTTATGAAATATCCATTCAATTTTGGTTCTAGGACATGCCTCCTTCCTCACGATGTTTTCTTTCTCTGTTCTGAGGGTAGTGGTGATGAAATAATTTACACAAAGTAAAGCGCCTGCTTGGGTTTGAACCCACGACTAGTAAGTCGGGGCCGTTACCACTCGGCCATTACTGCTCCCTCTACAAAGCGGAGGAGGGCCAGAAATATTGCCTTCTTGTACAGACGAGACGCCAGCACATCAAGCTACTACAATCTGTCAAATTTCTTTAATAGATTTTTAACTTTATCGGTACAGTTTAAGGTTCAAGGTTGATTGGGAAAATTCGACAGTTTCGGGTAGCTTGATGTGCTGGCGTCTGTACCTACATGAGACAGCAACTTTAAAATTGATCATCAATGCAACCTTCTATTAAGAAAAAAGACCCTTTTCTTGCTAATACATTTTAATCGCACAACCTGTACTCTTTCACAATCCAACAACGACTAGCTTTGCACTACATTTTACCATTTAAAACGACATTTGCCCCACCCAGAAATACCGATAATAATATCATAACCGTTATTTCCAAGTGTTGCCAAAGTAGAATAATACATTTAATTGCCATAGTGGAAAAACATTTTAAAAGTTGGTTACAATATTAATAATTTGTACTTTGACAGTGTTGCCACAGTGAATATTATAATGCGGTATTAAAATAATGCATATTTTTTAAATTAAATCAATGAAATCACGAGACTTTTTTTCACAGTTTTCAGTTCTAAAGGTGCACGGTCTACCTCGCCACATCCATGTGCTGACCTTGGAGCCTTGGAAGTCTGGCACAGCTCTGCTACGACTTGAAAATACGCTGGAAAACCCGATTAGAGGTACCTAAGTTATTATGACATGTCTGGACTGTCCTCCCTAAAGAGTAAAACAGTAATGCCAAGTTGCGGGGTAATTGCGTGACACGCTACCAGTAGGAATGGCTTTCATTTTGACAGTTCAACAACATTCATTGCGTTATTTACGTTGTTGAGCAGACACATTTTTCGAACATATGACGCAATGGATTTGGAATATACTTCAAATTTATTCAGATTGTGGTTGATAGTGTGTTCTGTAATTTTAACCCACTGCTGCACTGGTTCAACTTTTACGTTTCGATGATATTTTTGGCGACCAATCCAAAATGTTTTTAAAACATTAAAAATAAAACCCTGGGCCTTGGCAGTCTTACAACAAGAATAATACTTACTTTTAGAAAACATATATTATAAACATCTACCTATTTGTAATTGAATGAATTAATTTGTAATTTTATTTTCAGATAGCTTCTTAACCATTTTTATAAATTTTGCGTGCCTATTTCCAGGCAGAATGCAAATTTTATCAAAATTGGTCCAGCCGTTTGAGCGTGAAGAAGTAACAAAGATATAAACACACACACATGTGATGTTTTCTCTCTATTCCAGAACGCTACAGATCCGACAAAGCGGATAGCCCAGACGACTACAACGCTAAACCTACTCACATCACGGTGGAGTTACGGAAGATATTCCTACAAATGAACATCAAGATGGTCAGAGAGACAACCCTAGCTGCTAACCAGTGGCTGGACGATGCCAGGCAGATGGACTGGAGCACCAGGTGAGAGGAACATTGCCACCCAAAAGTGCTTTTGGCACTCACAGGTATTATTGCCACTAAAGGGCATTTGCCTCCTGGGCGTGATCTGCAGGGACCTTGGAAAGCTCTCAATCGATTGCGTACCCAAGTAGACTGCTGCAGACACAATATGCTAAAGCGGGGGATTACAGACCCATCCAACACCCAGTACGAGTGAGGTGCTTCTGATCAGGGATGTTGCGGATATTCGCATCCGCATCCGCATATGCGGAACATCCGCATCGATTTAGACATCCGCATCTGCATCGGCATGCGCATAAATCAATGCGGAGCTGATGCGGATGCGGATGTGTAGCGAGTGTTCCAAGTGAACAGTTATTTAGTAGCGCAGGATACGAACCCTTGCGAAACAGACTGGAGTCAGAAAAGGTGGCCATTCTACTTTTCATTAAATATAATGCTCCAATATTTAAATTTAATTACTAAAATAATTAATTAGTAACAGTAATTCACTCACTACTTTATTATTAAATAAAGAAAGGATAAATATTAGTCTTTTTTATACCCTACCCACACTTAAGTTTCTTGTACAGATCCGCAACCGCATCCAAATCCGCGGATGTGAGCCTCTTAAAATCCGCATCCGCATCCGCGGATGTGAAAAAATCTGCATCCACAACATCTCTGCTTCTGATCAGACCATGCCCCACTTCCTGGAGTGTCCTAAGTGCCCGTTCACCTGCATCTCGGATGACCTACAGAATGCCACTGATGCCGCAATCATGGAGGCTACTGGTCTCAAACTATATAGGGTGACTGGTAATTAGTGACCGATACTTAAACACGTGATTTTACTCATCATTATGAACAACTTTTACTATGGGACCAAACCTGAAATCGCGAAATAAAAATCAGCTGTTCCCTACATGTATGTTCGTCTAACTCGTTAAAATGTAGAGAACAGCTGTTTTTTTTTTCACGATTTCAGGTTTGGTCCCATAGTAAAAGTTGTTCATAATGATGAGTAAAATCACGTGTTTAAGTATCGGTCACTAATTACCAGTCACCCTATATAAAGAAAAACAACGAGTAACCAGCGGCACGAAAGAAGAGAGGACTTACAGAAATAAAATCATTTATAATAACATTAGATACACAAACTGTTTGCAGATACGTGTACAGTGGAGCTGATGACGGCATACTGCCGGAAGACGCTGACGAAACTGATGATAAACTTTCTAAAGCGCCTTCTGAAAACAAAGACTCCGGTAGGTAACAGCATCACGCCTAAGGCCGGCCCACTATCAGCATCGGCACGGCTGAGGATTTTTATGCGACAAATAGAAATATATAACTTAATAGTAAGACAATAAAATTTTAATTTCAATGACACGGTATGTCGGATACCCTATCTTTATTTTTGCACATAAGATGATTATTATCATTGAAATTTCAATTTTATCGTCATACAATTAAGTTAAATTTTTATTCGTCGCATAAAAATCCTCAGCTATGCCGATGCCGATAGTGGGCACCGGGCCTAAATTTCCCCGAAATGGTAGCTAGAAGTGTACCACATAAGTCCCTTGTAAGCAACGAGGATAACCTATTAAACCACAAGTCCTGACTCCGGTTACATTCTCAGTAGCAACTGAGAATGTTCTAATGGAAATACCCAAACACAAATAGTTTTATTAGCAAAAAGTACACTTGCACACCTACACGTGCAACTTGTGGGTGAAGTATACGCAGAGGGCATAGCAACATCCTACGCGTTGCTCGATGAAGTGCCAGCCCGCGCCGTAGCTAAGCCTGTAGCTTTAAATTCCCAACTGTGACCTCTGAGTTTGTTTCGGCCTTTCTTCTCAGAGTAGTCAGATAGGAAACGCCGGTCTCATCAAGCTTTTGAACGCCAGAGCGTAAACGCACGCGCGTGCCCTCCACGCCAAGCCACAATTTTAAATATTTAAGGTGTAGACCTTAAATATTTAAAAGAAATAAAACCAGAAATAAAAACACACAAAAGTAATGATTTAATTGTTTATTTCGTGATAAAGTGCACCGCATTTTTTGTCACATATTTGTGTCGCTCGTAATAGGATAGGCGACACACGACTGGCGTACAGGGCACGCGCTTGCTTGTCACGTATTTGTGACAATGGCGTTCAAAAGGTTAAATAATAATAAATTGATCCAGGCTGTCCCTTCTTGCTGTCCTCTCCCCAGCGACGCCCTAAGTTGAGGTTCTTACCCCACAGGGGGTGCCCTTAGCGTGCAGTCACTTAGTCTATCAGATATTCGCCCCTGGCTGGAGGCTTTGGGTTTACTTAAGGCAACCACAGGATAGTCCGGTTAAGTAGTTACTACCTCTCAAGGTCAACTACGAGAAGCCATTTATAAAACAAAAGATACAAAACAATATAATAATGGATTAAGGATGTTGATGGCGCTTCCGCGCTTCTGTAGAGCTTCGCAGTGAACAGCCCCTTCATTAGGGTACAAAGGCACGTGCCAACATGTGTTTAACCTCGTAGTTAGTCACTAGATGTCGTTAGGTTAATTTGTAAGTTTTACTAACATAATTTTTAAGACGTTATCTACCTACTAATATAATATATGGATTGTGTGTAATTTTATGCGTGATCCGCAATATTATATTATTATTAAAACAGAAAAGGCAGATAGTAATTATTACATAAGCGCAGCAGGTAAGATTGTAGGTACATCACAATTTTTTTGTTTGACCATTGACCAATGAAAAATAAAATTATTTTTTTCCCAATTCAAAATGTGTCAATTGCCTTATATACATATTTAAAGAGTTGTCGACTCGCCCACAAATAAATTAAATTAGTGCGAGTCGCTTAAAGAAAAACAAAAATATTATTTAAAAGTGACGATTCGCCCGTTTCGGGCAAGTATATTCCCGCTTATCGACTAATAAGCCAAAAAGACTAACCTGTATTTCTTTACCGCCACAGGCCACATATCAGACGAGGACCCAGAATATTCCCGCAAGAAATACACCCGCCCCCGGTTCTCAGATAAGTCCCGCTCAAAAATCAAAACGCCTGTTTATGCAGAATATGAAAGGAAAAAACGTTCTGTTAACGTGACAGAAAATGTCATGGAGAATATAATTAATGACACTATAGTTGATGATATTAGATTCAACGAAACTACTAAACTACCAACTGTCACGACTCTAGGATTTACAACCCGCTTGGGGGTGAATGAAACTACAAAATTGCCCGAGCAATTCAGGTTTTTAGTCACACAGAAGACTCCCAGACTGAGTTTTTTGAGTAGAATGAAGCCTAGTAAACTGACACCGGATTGGGGGGGTGAAACCGAGGAAGTTGTGTCTTCTGAGGAAGATTTTTCTTCTAATTTAAAGAAGAGGTCGCCTAGAAAACGGGTGGTGAAAGGTCTGAAGAGGAATAAGCCAGATGGTGAGTTTTTTATTTATACAAATACCTAGAGCAAAAAAGAAAAAATAGAAATGAAGGTTTGGATCAAAAAGGGGATTGATTGAAGATTTTTATATGGAGCCCTAGAACCAAAAATTCGAAGATATGCACCAACCACCAACCAACCACCCACCACCCTGCACCAAAGTCAAAGTCAAATCATTTATTTCACATAGGCACATTAAAGGCACTTTTGAACGTCAAAAATTACAACTAAATAGAATTGATTCTAGTCGCCCATTCCAAAAGATAGTTTTCTTATGCAGAAGGGCAAGAAACTCCACCGTTACTCTTTTAAAATGTTTTACAAGGTCTTGTATACATAATATAATTTCACCACCAACCAACCCACCAACACACCAACCACCACCACTAAACTGCACTGAGCCCGCGTGGTGGATTACGGCCGACTCCCTTTCACTGAGAGGAGGCCTGTGTCCCAGCAGTGGGAACATTATAGGCTGATTATGTATTCACCCCCGTAAATATCATTTCATATTTTTTCAAAACAGTCCTCGAAATCCACAGAACCGGTAATCGATGACACAGACGACGGGATAACAAAATCGATATACGAAATGTACTACAAACATCGTCCCAGAAATCGATACCGCTCCCACACTAAGAGTTCAGAAGAAGAGAAGACGAAGAAGAAAAAGAAAGCCAGAAGAATGCGGGAGAAGAGCGACTACGATTATGAGCTTGAACAGTCTACGCACAGATATTTTAGGAGTAAAAATAAAAGGGGGAGGAGGAGGGGTATCACTGCTGACATGCCTTTCTTTATTACTGATGGGAGAAAGCATAATAAAGAAGATAGAGAATACTTCGTAACGGATGGCGGGAAAAGAGAGAGGGAGAAATCTGGGGCGGATGATGTGCAGTTAAAAGGTATTCAAAGTCAAAGTCAAATCATTTATTTCAAATAGGCACATTAAAGGCACTTTTGAACGTCAAAAAAAAAACTAAATAGAAATGATTCTAGTCGCCCATTCGAAAAGGTAGTTTTCGTATGGAGAAGAATGGGCAAGAAACTCCACCGTTACTCTTTTAAAAATGTTTTACAAGGTCTTGTATACATAATAAAAATTATATGTGAACACGATGCACCCATAATAAAATTAGTCTACCACAAAAGGTAAAAAGAATTAAAAATTAAGCAATGACAGGTAAATCAAATAAGTGATAGATACATGGTGCTCACATATTTACAAGTTATTAAAAAAAAAAAAATGCAAAAGTAGTTGAACTTTAACAAGTGTGTGAGCCACTGTAGTCGCAGATTGTAAAAATGAATTAGAATAAGATGTCATAATTAAAAATATATATATAAATTAAATTAGGAACAAGTTTGATTTTGTCTAGACTTTTAGATTGTCCTATGGAGCAGGACCAGCATGTTTCCAAACATTCTTATCTTGGATATAATCCTCTAATTTGTAATATCCTTGTTTACAAAGTGTACTTTTAATATGAGTTTTAAATTTTCTTTCATTTAATTGCAATATGTCACAAGGTATTTTGTTGTAGCATTTAACACAGTACCCCATAAAAGATGTATATGTACTTTAGATAATCTAAAAAAAGGTTGATCTAATTTATCTTTATTTCTAGTATTAAAATTATGCCTATCACTTATTTTATTAAAAAGATGTTGATTTTTTCTTACATACATAATATTTTCATAAATGAATTGGCAAGGTACCGTCATGATATTAACCTTTTTAAATAGTTCCCTAAGAGATTCGCGACGACGTAGATTGTAAATGGCTCTGACAGCTCTCTTTTGTAAAATAAAAATGGATTCAATGTCAGCAGCCCGACCCCATAGTAAAATGCCATATGACATAATACTGTGGAAGTAACTAAAATAGACCAAACGCGCGGTTTCTACATCTGTTAACTGTCTTATCTTTCTAACAGCATAAGCGGCGGAGCTTAGCCGCCCCGCAATAGATGTTATATGAGGTCCCCATTGTAATTTCTCGTCTAGCGTGATTCCTAGGAAAACTGTCTGATCAATAAATTCTAGTTTTTGGCCATTCAATATGATTTCACATTCGCTACTTCTAACATTCGGTAATTTAAATCTAATGCATTTGGTTTTTTTTTCATTAAGTACTAAATTATTTACCGTAAACCAATCTTGGACCTGAAGAATAGAGTTATTCACGTCGTCAAGATTTTGTGACCGTCGGTCTATTTTAAAGATTAACGATGTGTCATCTGCAAATAACACCATCTTCGGTTGATTTTGAAGTAATTGGGGTAAATCATTAATGTAAACTAAAAAGAGGAATGGACCCAATATCGAACCTTGAGGAACACCCATTGTCATTTCAGACCCTAATGAGTTTACGCCGTTTACTTGAACTTTAACCTTTCTATCTTTCAGGTATGATCTTAGCAAGTCAAGTGCTGCTTTTCTAATTCCATAGTGCTCCAGTTTCATCAGAAGTGTCTCGTGGTTTACGCAATCGAACGCCTTAGAGAGGTCGCAAAAGATTCCAATGGCATCTTGTGCTTCTTCCCAGGCGTTAAAAATGTTCTTTATTAGGGTAACACCGGCGTCAGTAGTGCAACGCCCTTTGGTGAAACCGTACTGGTGTTCATGAAAGATGGAATTTTTATTAAAGTGACGTAACATTTGATTGAGCATCAACTTTTCAAACACCTTACTGAGAACTGGTAGAATTGACACAGGTCTATAATTGTTAGGATCTTTACTATCACCGGATTTGAACAATGGTACTACTTTACTATGTTTCATAAGATCCGGAAAGACTCCTTGGTCAACACTGGTGTTAAATATGAAAGCTAAATAGGGCGCAATAGTTTCGATAAAAGATCTACATACTTTTACAGACATTCCCCAGAGATCTTCTGTTGATTTAATGTTAAGATCTCTAAAAGCTTTTATAACAGCCTGGGGGCTTGTATGCTGAAACCTAAACTCCAAAGGGCATGCCTTTACATTCTTTTTAAGTAAGGCAGCAGAAAGCGTGGGGGATGAATTTAAAGCTTCAGTAGTTTTAAGGGGAATATTAGAAAACAAGTTTTCAAATTCCTGAGCTATTTCTACATCTGAGTTGATGGGGCCATGTGCAGTCTCTAAATTAAATTCAGTGTTAGGCTGTTTTTTCCTACCTGTTTCATTATTTATTATTTGCCAGGTAGTTTTTATTTTATCATCAGCTGATTTTATTTTATTGCTAATATAAAGAGCTTTAGCTTTTTGGCACACACTTTTAAAAGTTTTTGAATATTTTGCAACATACTGATGAAAGTTTGTATTATTCATATGTTGCTTTAAGCCATAGAGTTCAAAAAGTTTTTCCCTGCTTTTACGAATACCTGGAGTCGCCCAGTCACTAAATAAAAACTTTGTGTGAATATTTTTAGTTTTTAGTGGAAAAGTGTCATTAAACTGCGCGTTTAATATTGAAAAGAACTCGGCGTAGAATTCATTTGGGTCACCTATATTATTAAAATTCTGATCACATAACTTACTGGCCAAAGAATTATTTAATTTCTCTAACTTTTTACATGTAATTGTCCTAAACCTTATTTGAATTTTTTGTAAAGGCATGTAGGAGCTAAATGTTATTTTTTGTCCACTGTGATCAGATGGCAACTTATTTACAATTTCTTTGTGTAAGTAATCACAATTACAAAAAACATTATCAATACAAGTGGCAGAAGAAGCTGTCACTCGGGTTGGTTCAATAAAAACATTTGACAAATCAAATGACCTAAAAAGACTTAACAATATTGAGGTTAATTAACCTTTTGACCGCCACAGTCATGTATGGATGACAAACCAAAATGTGCCCAGCACGCCACGGTTCGTCTACAGGACAAACCGCACCTTTAAAGTAAAACCGTTACTAAACGAAATTATAAAATTTTACAGGAGAGCCAATATTAGAAAAAAAGTCACTTTTTTTGTCAATAAAATCTGAGTGCAGGGTTCTTTAAGACATTAATTTAATGTCTTGTCTGCACTCAGATTAAAGTTTTACTGACAAAAAGCAGTGACTTTTTTCTAATATTGGCTCTCCTGTAAAATTTTATAATTTCGTTTAGTAACGGTTTTACTTTAAAGGTGCGAAACTTTGACGTCGAGGGCACGTTTTTGATTTTTTGACGTGTGGCGGTCAAAAGGTTAAATCCATACTAATATTATAAATGCGAAAGTGTGTCTGTCTGTTACCTCTTCACGCTTAAACCGCTGAACCGATTTAGATGAAATTTGGTATAGAGATAGTTTGAGTCCCGGGATAGGACATAGGATAGTTTTTATACTGATATTCTCACGGGATCGACACTTATGCGGGTGAAACCGCGGGGCGCTGCTAGTATTATAAATGCGAAAGTGTGTCTGTCTGTTACCTCTTCACGCTTAAACCGCTGAATCCCGGGATAGGACATAGGATTGTTTTTATCCCTAAAAGGAAAGGTTGTCGAATGTTCACGTGGCCATCGTGGTGGGTGCATCTCCTTACAACGCGGCAACGTGGCAATGCTGCCAGTCTTTTAGGCACTTTTCCTGTTGACAGTGATGCGGACTAATTTTTTGAAGCCCTATGATTCTTTCCCCTCCTCTTTTATATACTTGTACATAATATGTCATTCGTTTTTAAATAGGCTATTTGACTGGTTTCTGATAAACATCTCAGATTATTTAATGGTGTCTAACGAGCCCACAAAAACCTATTACTTCAAATTGCATAATGTATTTCTTTTAAAAAATAGTAAATAAAAATGTACTGTTTAAATAAGCCGCCAAAACGCTATCTTTAACAATATGGCGTCGTGACGTCACGATTCACGTAAACAAACGTTGAAACGGTCGAGATACTAGACAAAAGTCATCTGTTCTGTCAACGATAGACAGAAATTTACTAAATCACGACGTCATCTTAAGTTCAGCCAATCCAGACCGTTTTCGATTACGTGGCGCCAGATTTAAAAAGATGAAGTTTTTTCGGGTTTTTTTTTTTAAATAATACATTGTTTTGTAGTAAAATTAATGCAAATCGATTTTAAAAGCGATAATCTATACGAGTGTCAATAATTATGACCTTATTTTTTACATTGTCAAATAGCCTATTATGTAAATATTATCTTGGAAGTTGAAATAAATATGTTTTTTTTTTTTCAGAAATTCCAATTAAATCTACAGTGCCTCATTCAAGGAAACGGAAAGATAACAACAGTGGTATGGAAGTTCAAGATTATTCAGAAGAAGAAGATATTGACAATGTGGAGAAAGAGACAGGAGATAGAAGACCAGATAACAATAGAAGAAAGAGGTGAGCCTTAAGCCATTCAAAAATCCCTTCGCTGCACTCTGGATTCAAAGAAACACTCTAGCCTTCAAAACAGTTGTTTGCTCCCTTGGAAAACAATCTACTATTCCATTCATGTAAAAATTATTGCTGTTGGAGTGGGTACCAGGTTCCACACATTTTTGCCCATCATCCTTTCACGTGGACGAAGTCGCAGGCTAATGGTAAAAAAATGGTTATTATAAAAAAAAAATGTTTATTTCAATTACAATGGGCATTTAGATACCTACATATTTTTGGAGATCTCCTTTTAAGCAAGGAAGAGCAGTGGTGGCCCAGTGGTCACGGACACGACTTACGAGTTGTAGGTCGTAGGTTCGACCCAGACAGGCGCTTTACTTTGTGTAAATTATTTCATCACCACTGCTCTCAAAACGGTGAAGGAAAACATTGTGAGGAAACCGGCATGTCCTAGAACCAAAAATTCGAAGACATGTGACATCCACTAACCCGCACTTGGCCCGGGTGGTGGATTACGGCCCACTCCCTCTCATTGAGAGGAGGCCTGTGTCCCAGCAGTGGGAACATTATAGGCTGATTATAGTAATACAAAAAAGTTTTCATCTTTAGAAGTTGAATAAGTTTTTAGAGGACCGGTTAAATATTTTCCATAATAAAAAAAATCCTACGTCTTTTCCAGAATGCTGCCAAAAGACGACGGCATACCAACTCCTGATGCAGGGACCTCTGAACCGGTAGAAGACGTCGATTATATCGTCACATTACGACCATCACAGATTCGAACATTTGTTATTTGGTTCGACACTAGTTATAGGAAGAATTATAATACATGAGCCTAAACTTATGATTTGAGTTTGTTAAATTGTGGCGCCGATTCTGTTGTGTCACAAACTAAACTAAATTTAAGTTCATGCATCTTTTTCTTTCTATTTCATTATGAAAAGGACAGAAGATAAATATTAGTTTAGTCCTGTCAAATTAAGATAATCCATAGACAATTTAGACGAGATTTAAAAAATGGCCATTAAAAATACGTCAATTTACGTCAGGCGCTGACTAATTTGACAGGACTAAACTAATATTTATCTTCTGTCCTTTTCTTAATGAAATAGAAAGAAAAAGATGCCTGAACTTAAATTTAGTTTAGTTTGTGACACAACAGAATCGGCGCCTGTATTTCTCAAATTATACTGTTTAGGCCCGGCTGAGGATTTTTATGCGACGAATAAAAATGTAACTTAATTGTATGACGATAAAATTGAAATTTCAATGATAATAATCGTCGTAGGTGCAAAAATAAAGATAGGGTATCCGACATACCGCGTCATTGAAATTTAAATTTTATTGTCATAGGTACTATTAAGTTATATTTATATTTGTCGCATAAAAATCCTCAGCCGTGCCGATGCCGATAGTGGACGGGCCTAAGACGTCTCAATTAAGTATAGTTGTCCTCATAATTACTTTACCACACTAAGGTTGAATGTCACTTGCAGTTGCACTGGTGGACAAAGGCCAAGCCAAATCTCGAGCAGTGCTTTTAAAACGAAAATTTTTAACAGAACTTGCGGTAGGGGGGGTAAACTGGTAGAAATTGTCATGTAACGAAAAAGCATTATACGACTTTTTATTATAAATAATTACTAGCAGTGCCCCGCGGTTTCACCCGCGTAAGTGTCGATCCCGTGGGAATATCGGGATAAAAAGTAGCCTATATGTTAATCCTAGTTATAAACTATCTGTATGCCAAATTTCATCCAAATCCGTTCAGCCGTTTGTGCGTGAAGAAGTAACAAACATGTAAACACACACACTCACAAACTTTCGCCTTTATTATATTAGTGTGATAGAAAGAGACAGAGAGAGATAGTTTTCATGGTTTTCGAGAAAGTTAAAGCCAATAGTGAGGTTAAAATGAAAATCCAAGATTGCGGCTGCACACGTAATAATAAAGTTTTTCGCAGCCGCCATCTTAGATTTTTATTTTGAACTTCGTTCCTGAAGAGTCCCTCGACCTCACATATTTTTTAATTAAATCCCAAAAGAGGTCGAAGTATGTCAGTGACAGACGGTTGTCGCGGTTGAACGCTGAACCCGAAATATTTGAGCTCGTTTCGCTCGCTCTTGCATCCACATTCTCTGTTTCTCAAAATTATCTGCATGCCGACAAAGTAGGTATCTTCCATTTCTGTATGAATGGTCAAAATAAAACTGAATCTTTCAGAGAACCCTGCTGCTACAATATTCGAGCTCCGTTCGCTCGGTCTTGCTACATTCTCCTAGTTCTCAAACTTTTCTGCATACCGGTGCGGGAGAGGACTTGTAGCGGCATCTACACTGCCACATGCAAACTACGCATCATACTGACGTCATGCAAAATCCTGCATCGCGCAAGAAGAGTTTACCGCGCAACTAGCATATTATACAACGTCCCGACATGGAGGATGAGCAAACTTTACACCCTGTTCCTCATATTGGTGACCCCGAGTATGAACCTCATTTAGTTTTGGCTTTGAATGACTTATTCTGGCACTAGCCGCTGGCCGTCAAAACGGCAAGATCAATTTTTTTTTAATAAAATATTAAAAATCTTTATCAAAGACAACATGATCCATAAAAAAACATAATTTAAAGAAAAAAAATAAGTTACTACAAAAAATGGCATACATACACACACACAAACAAACTCACGCCTTTCTTCTCTTGCACATTAAAATAGAAACATTTACATACATCTCCCGGAACCCCACCGGTTTTGGAACTGCCCCGTTGGTCTCGTGGTCGCAAGCGCGACTGCTGAGCGTGGGGTCCTGGTTTCGATTCCCGGGTCGAGCAAAGTGTTATTGAGTTTTTCCATTAGGAATTTCTTAGTAACAGCCCGGAATTTGGAAGCTGGCGGTGTGATACCCCCGTGAGAGCGTTTACGCCGTACGGCATTTCATACAAACTTTCAAGCCCTTATTATTCGAAACGAATGAACCGATTTGAATGAAACTTTACATGCATAAGCAGGATACAAAGGTCTAAAAAGTTAGTAGAGAACATTTTTGAAAAATAGTGTGACAGCCAAATTAGACCGATTTTAAATTTTCCATACAAACAGAGATTTCCAGTTTTTTTTTTAAATAAGACATTTCAAAAATGTTCTCAATTAACTTTTTAGACCTTTGCAAATATCCTGCTTATGCGTATGAAGTTTCATTAAAATCGGTTCATTCATTTCGAAAAATAAGGGCTTGAAAGTTTGTATGAAATGCCGTACGGCGTAAACGCTCTTAAGTCGTTGGTCCTGCGCCCGATCTCTTTCCAGTCTGTTGCTCTTTTAAGAGAGAACAATGTTAAAAAAAACAGTCCGTCCAACTTGTGTTTGTCAAAAGTGGTAAGGCTATTACAAGGTTGACTATACTTAATGACCGCAAACATGGCTGTCATATTGCACGGCGTAATTAAGGGGCTTACAGGACCAAAACACAAAAAACGCAAGTTTTAGAAACAATAAAAGTATATGATCGACTACAGTAAACAAATTCAGAAAAATATATGATATTCTTCAGGATATATGCTAGGTAGAGCTATCTACCTAGCATAGAACCAACCCAACCAACCAATAGAAACCCAACCAACCAACCAATAGAATTAGCATAAAAAATATTATTAAAATCTCGATTATGATTGTAAATGTCAATCCCTAGCACCAGTGGGATGACACTGACAGCTCATTCCACGCAAGTTTGCACGGTGAGATTTTTACAGAATCGACCGGCTGCTATTTTACTTAAGGGGGAAGCTCTAAGGTGGCCCGCGAAATTCAAATTTTCTTACGTTTTTTGCAATTTGCTGGTCAGTATTAAGTTGTACGTTAATTAAAATATGATTCGCGGTCGTAACAAATATGTATTTACAGAATTATAATCATTTAAGTCATCAATACAACTCTCTAAGACCATGTAATCCCCAAATGTCAAGATTTCATGAAATAGTCATTCTTGGGGATTACATGGTCTTAGAGAGTTGTGTTGATGACTTTAATGATTATAATTCTGTAAATACATATTTGTTACGACCGCGAATCATATTTTAATCATCGTACAACTTAATACTGACCAGCAAATTGCAAAAAACCTAAAAAAAATTGAATTTTGCGGGCTACCCTGGCGCTTTCACCTTAATGGAACTGTTTTGTAAAACAACAAGCAGTTTTGTAAAACAGCGGATTCGGCAATCCATCTGCAACAGATATACCAATACAGAGGAAGAAAATGCTACAACTACCAAAAAATCTAAATATTATTTTGTGCAAATTGTTTATTTTTTAAGTAATCTAGGAAAGTAGCACCTCCTTACCTAGTTATATAAACTAAAGAAAAATATGTTAACAGATGGTCATAGACGCCAGATTCCGTTTTTTTTTTTGTTTGTTATTAAGGCTCATTTCTTTGTAAATCTGATAACACAGGGTCAAATTAAATTAGCTAGGGAAACTGCAGACGCGATGGGTACCGAACACGATAAAATAAGATTTTATGTTTTTTTAGGTTCAAAGACCGTTGGAAGTGTGAAAATGTTTTGTCAAATTTAGGTAATATTATTCCGCTTGTCTGGGTTTGAGTACGGAAAATGAATTCAGTACCTAATATTCTATTCCTTATTTTCTCGGAATTCTACGACGTGTTATCTTCTTTCGTCATCATCATCTGTCTAGCCTTTTCCCAACTATGTTGGGGTCGGCTTACAGTCTAACCGGATGCAGCTGAATACCTGTATTTTACAACTTAAAGTATGAGAAGAGAAAATCTGTTTTATTTAGTTTTATCGTGTATAACCATCACGTCTGAGTGAAGTTAACACGAAAAAAAAAACAGTGGCACTCCGGGAGTGCCGACAGAAGTGAAAACAAAACACAAACAGAATACTTTGCCATCACTCACTGACGTATCGGATATACATTAAAACCGAGTACATCCCGAGGACAGGCTAACACATCCGAAGCGGGTATTTTTTTAATCGTCTTTTAAACAAAACGCGCGGTGTCGCTTACGGTAACAGTGTCGCGAGTTCAATGGCTTTTTTCATCTCAAAAAATGCCCAACGCGCTTAAAGAAGTTTTCACTTCAAAAACTGTTATTTTTAACACGCTTTTATTAGGTCGACCTGTATGTAACTATGTAATGGAATCTAAGGTAACTAATTTAACCATCTTCCAAGGGTCGTAGCGTAATGAAAATTGGCAGCTGTATGTAGTTCTGATGACACTACAATAATATGGTGCTGTCGAACTGATCTGATGATGGAGCCGGAAGATATGAACTGGAACTTCATGATGGAAAATCGTATTATCTATAGCTGTTTTGGATTTCTTAGAAAAGTCTTGTAATGAACTTTGACCACGATTAGTTTTTTGTTTTAACGTGCATTTATAAAAGCGTGTTTTTCAAGTGTTTTTTAAACTATTAATTTTTATTAGACTGATATTTCAAGTGACGAAGTGAACAGCGGTCGATGACCCCAAAAAATATCATCAAATTTATTTATTTTTTATTTTATCGTGTTTAGATATCGTGTATCACGTTTGCGGAGTATCTCTAGCTAATTTAATTTGACCCTGTCTTATAGTGAAAGTTGAAACATACTCCTATTTTAGTACGCAGATTAATTTAGAATATAGTTATAATTATTTTAAAAGACGCCAGCACATCAATAAGCTACAATCTGTCAAATTTATTTAATAGATTTTCAACTTTATCGCTACAGTATAGGGTTCAAAGTTGATTGGGAAAATTTGACAGTTTCTGGTAGCTTGATGTGCTGGGGACTGTACCTACAGTACATAGGCCGCATGTCAATGGTAGCACTTTCAGCTGGCCTAGTACGAAGGTAAGTTCCCATTAACATGCGGCCTACCGTACCTACTATTAAAAACCGAAACATTGTTTTATTGACTATAGTTAAATAAAAGTTGTTTACTTTATGTTAATAAAATGTTATTTTAAAAAAGTTATTCACTCCTGTTTCATTTAAATTTTATTTCTAAAGAAGAATGCGAGCGTAGGAGTGTCAGACTCTGGCAGAGCCAGCATCAGGGATTTTAATTTTGATAACACAAAAAATTTGTCGCTAATTAGTCGTTTGTCGCCAAATATCAGAGTTTGTCGGTCACTGGTTCAAAAGATATACTTAAGGGTTTATAGGTGACCAATCTGGAGAGAGTCTCCCCAGCAGGGCCACATTATATCTCAAAAACTAGGGCATCTAGCGAAGATCTGTTTTCTCCCATATTTTGTCGCCAATTAAAAGGAATAATTGGCGACAAAATATGGGAGAAAACAGATCTTCGCTAGGTGCCCTAGTTTTTTAAGATATAAATGTGGCCCTGCTGGGGAGACTCTCCAGATCGGCCACCTATAAACCCTTATATCTTTTGAATCAAAAAACTAAAACACTAGCGAAATTAACTAGCGCTTAGTAAGAAGAATGGGGCACGTCTTCGTAGATGGCACTATCTATACACCTGTTGACCCCAGGTTTTGCTGTAAGTAGGTACAGCGGGTCAACATTATCAATCGGAATCGGTTCATTTTGACAGTTCAACAACATTCATTGCGCTATTTACATGTTGAGCTAATGATATTATAAGTGTAGATAGGTTATAAGGGCGCAGCAAGTGGCACGTTAAAACGAAGTCAAGTGACTAAGTTGGACCTCTCAGTGTCTCAGTTTCTACTACACGAGAGACGACGTAGTGGCGCCGATTCTGTTGTTCACAAACTAAACTAAATTTAAGTTCATGCATCTTTTTCTTTCTATTTCATTAAGAAAAGGACAGAAGATAAATATTAGTTTAGTCCTGTCAAATTAGTCAGCGCCTGACGTAAATTGACGTATTTTTAATAAGCAATTTTTTAATCTCGTCTAAATTGTCTACGGAGTATCTTAATTTGACAGTACTAAACTAATATTTATCTTCTGTCCTTTTCTTAATGAAATAGAAAGAAAAAGATGCCTGAACTTAAATTTAGTTTAGTTTGTGAACAACAGAATCGGCGCCACTGTCGCAAATTATATTTCTCTTTTTCGCCCGCGATAATTGAATCATGCCATCCAAATGTGACGTCTAAACGTAATGTATTGTTTATGTGTGCGTTAGTGTGCCGTTTTTGAAGATCGAATGTTGTGTAGGTAACCTATCTACACCTTTTTACTTATAATATCATTGTGTTGAGTAGACAAATTTTTTGATCTTATGAAGCAATGGATTAGCAATTCGCTTCAAAATGATTCAGATTCCGATTGATAATGTGTTACGCAACTAGGGTCCTGCTGGTTGTTGAAATAAAGTACACTTTGTTTTTATTAATTTCGAATTTGTCTTGATTCTTGAAATCTTGAATCATCAAAGTTTTCTTCTATGGTTGTTACCTTCAGTGGTGTAGGTTGGTGCGTCGTCTGTCTGGCATTCATTCCATCGGTTGGTTGATAACGGAACTTTTTTGGAATATGGCTGTTTTGAGGCTTCCCAGAATTTGACCCTTATTAGGGACACTATTGAGTGGTGTAATAATACAGTGTTTTTTTTTTAACAAAATCAACGGGTTCGATTCCTGGCTAGAAATATTGATTTTTTTCAATAATCCAATGATGCAGTTTTAGTTTTCATCAAAATCGAGCCCGCGACTCATTTGAGTACTTTTCGCTATTCCTCAGTTTCGGATTTGGCCATCCACGCCCACTTGAAAAATTCACCCTGTATAAGACGCGGAGTACCGCGTCCTAACCAAAAGTGCGACGCGCGAGTAACCGATCGTTGCGATCGTTTATAATATGAAGTTTGACATACAAACGCGACTACACTGATCGCGACTTTGTCAAACTCATACACAGTGTGGCGCATACCGCTTTTTTTTTTCTTTCCGGATGGGAAATCAAATGACCCCTCCCGCTCTGGGTGGAGCGACTGTCAGACTCTTACTGACTAAAACCCACCCGTGTTCCTTTCTTAGCCCTTTATGTTCCGGGCCAGCGGTAACCCTTTCGGACAATCCCGCTGACTCGGACAATCCCGCTGACGGAGCATACCGCTTGCAGGCGTTTTTCCGCCGGTGAGCGGGCCGGGCTGTCCACTATTCTGTATCATCGTAAAATTTACTTTAATGCATTTGATTTAAAATCCTAATTTGAATGACTAAAGTTGTCAAAACATAATTTTTGACATTTGAGAAAGACCCTTGAATGTAACTTGGAACGAAACTGAAAGAAACAATAAAATAATAATTCTAAGTAGTATAACTAGGACAGCTGCAGCACTAGTTAGGAATAAATGGTGTGGAAAAATCAGTGGTGTGACAATCGAGAAAAAAAAATCCTGTTTGTCACACTGGTGTTACAATCTGGTGTGACTACGAGAGTCGGTAATGTTAATTACATACATAGTGTTTTAAAAAAATACGTAATTTTTTTTTGCGCGTTAAATAATTTGATGGAATATATTTGCGAATATTCTTTTTGAGCTTACTTTATAGTAGCACATACAATTTCTAATTATTACTAAACGTCTCAAAGACAGTTACGTTCTGTCTTTTTTAGGGTTCCGTACCCAAAGGGTAAAAACGGAACTCTATTATTAAGACTTCGCTGTCCGTCTGTCTGTCACCAGGCTGTAACTCAAGAACCGCGGTAGCTAGACAGTTGAAATTTTCACAAATTATGTATTTCTGTTGCCGCTATAACAACAAATACTAAAAACAAAATAAAATAAATATTTAAGGGGGGCTCCCATACAACAAACGTGTTTTTTTTTTCGGCGTTTTTGCCTTGTGTTACGGAACCCTTCGTGTGCGAGTCCGACTCGAACTTGGCCAGTTTTTTTTTTTAATAAGTACTAATGAATGAATTTCACCAGCTTCATTCGATTTTAATAGTAATTAAATATTGTGTAGTGATCTTTACTGAAAAGAATGAGCTTGGCGCTCAAAGCCGTAAATAAAATTTTGAATTTACAATAAACTTGAATCGATTTATCGTGAGTATCGAGTACCGAGTCGTATGGTTACTTCACTAGTTACGTCGCGATGACAAATGTCAAAATGGGCCTATTATGTTTTGACAACTTTAGTTATTTGCTGTGTTGGAGCGGTGCTAGAATGAGTGGATGGCCTTTAGGCTCTTCATCTTTGCAGTTTTCTTAGTCCACTCCTGCTATCTTCAAATCTTGCACTGAAATTCTTCAAAAATTTTCTTCAGCTGAAAAAAAAAAAGCCCAGATCTTTCGATCCGTTTCTGAAAACGTTTTTGACCTCCGCAAGAAATAGAGAACAATATTTATTTTTTGGCGGCCACATCTTTTCTCTTTTTTACAAAAACAAACTGAAAACACTTCACAAGTCACTTTTTTCTTGTGTTACAATAATGCCGCCGTGACTGTAACTTAGAAAATATATTTTTTACCGCCAAATTTTATCTTTTAACGGCTCACTTTTTTTTGTAAATGTTCTTTTTTACAAGTCTGTTTATTAATAATTAAATATAAGTAATATGTACATTAATTTGCGTCACTCGTACCCTCGATTTTTTTATTGCTTAGCAAGTAACTTTTTCTTACGGAAGCATTTTGACCTCTTTGATTAAAAAATACATTATCAAACAGTAATAAATATTACTAATTAATTAGTAAAAAACATTATTAAAATCACTTAGAATTTAGACAATAATTACCTTAAAACAATTTATTACACTATAACCCCTAATTTCTTTAAAAAAAATCATCTTCAAATCTCACTTCGACTGTTACCCCAGAAGCGCACGGACGATGTTTTAACGCGACGATTTTAAGGCGCACTGGATTTTCAACTCTCCGTGTTGAACAGAGCATTGAGAATCCAACAGAAAGCTTCGCAGCGCCTCAAAAACACAATTGGATTTTCAACTCACAGCGGGATGAAAACCCAGTATGCGATAACAAATCGCCCATGGTTACGAGGGCTTGCAAATTACTGTCATTTGAACCGTTCAGGGGCAAAATGTCCAATTTTCAAAATGTTCAATGGTGTCAAAATGTCCAAATAACCGAAATGTCCAATGGTCAAAATGTCCAATTCTCAAATGGACTTTTTGACCATTGGACAAAGCTGACATTTTGAGAATTGGACATTTTGGGTATTTGGACATTTTGACACCGTTGGACATTTTAAGAATTGGACATTTTGCCCCTGAACGATTTGACCCCAACCAATCACAACAAGACTCGACAAATTTCCCGGACACAAGATTCAAACAAAAACCAATCCTAATACACTTTAAATAAGTGTCAAAATTTCAATCACAAATCCTGGTTTCCATTACAAATATTCTTTCCCCTATTTTGGATCGAGAGTACGAGTGGACCCGACTTACATACTACGAACCAACATTTTATTTACAAAAATAATAAAATAGAACAAAACTTCTAGCGATAAACAGCTATGTTTAAACCTTCGAAGCGAGCGCTTGATAGTTGAGCCATGGACTGAGAATATTGACCTAGGGACACATTACATACTTCTTTGACAAAATCTTTTTATTATTTGACATTATATACCTACAATTCTAATATCAACTCTTTATTAGTGGTTGTAATAACAATCATATCATTTGGTTTTAAGAGCATTTACGCCGTACGGCATTTCATACAGACTTTCAAGCCCTTATTTTTCGAAGTGAATGAACGATTTTTTTTAATTAAACTTCATACGCATGCAGGATACAAAGCTCTAAAAAGTTAGTAGGAAACATTTTCGAAAAATTGTGTTACAACCAAATTAGACCGATTTTAAATTTTCCATAGAAACAGATTTCCAGTTATCTTTTTTTAAAGAAGACATTTCGAAAATGTTCTAAAAGATAATCTTCATAGTGATCGTAGCAATATTTCCTGAGGTGTTCTATAAGTCTTTAACAAGTAATATACGGACATATTATATGATATACTTGATGACCGTAACTGGGTTGTGTAGGTCAGATAGGCAGTCGCTCCATGTGAAATAATGGTAATCAGCTACATCCGGTTAGACTGGAAGCCGACCCCAACATAGTTGGGAAAAGGCTACGCAGACTGTTGAAACGGGAGGACCTAATTCTACCTATGTCATGGCCTAAGGCCTGTTTTTCAAAGGCATATTCCTCAGTTTATGACTCAACCTTACATCCATGCTTACCGCAGAGCTAAAACATTAGTAAAACCAGACAAAAAATCAAAACGAACTTAACTAAAAAAACATATTTTGAAAAACATTTAAATATTTTTTTTGACTTAAAATGTCAATTTACACGTTTCCAATGTCAAGTAGAGACTAAAAGGGGATTGAAGATGTTTATTTGGAACCTGGCATACCTACTGCCACGCCATTTTGTTTTTTTTTTTTTTTTTCAAAATGGCGGACAGGATGTTTGCATGTTTCGAGCTTCAAATTTTTTTGTAGCATTACTAAATACTGAAAACTTGTAAACAATCTTCAATACGTATTAAGTTGAATTGTTTATTGCTTTTATAAATTTCAATGTTTTTCATAATATGTTCGACTTAAAATTAATATAATAGATAATAAAAACTAAATCTATATAATTTAATAATAAAAAATAAGAATTTATGTAACATTATTGAAGCTCCAATTTGCATTAGAATTTAAGGAAGATTCACACTGTATCGTGAGAAAACGTTTTTTTGTATATTTTATCAACTTCAATACTTCTCAAAAAAACTTCTCAAGGCCGTGAACCGTCACGCTCGAGTCGGTGACGCAGTGACGCTGAATCGGGTATAAACGACTACAGTCGGTCGGTGACGCTGAATCGCGTATATTTGGCTTCAGTCGTAAGTTTTCGAGTCTATGGTGTGGTCAGAAGCTAGACACACCCTCTTTAAACTAACATAACAACAGTTCTATTACCAGGGTGGCAGGGACACCGAAGCGAAACCTGTTACCACGAAATCAGTACATGATTCTGGACCAGTTTTTCATCGTCCATAAAAGAAAATGCTGTTCCATACATTTTGACCGAGCAGGTAATGCAATTTTGTAGGAAACAGCTTTAGTTTTAATAAACGGCGAAAAATTTCAACTCGGGTTCCAGAATCTTGTACTGAATCCCTGTTAACAGATTGTGAGTCCGATGTCAATGCCATCTGTATAATACGCAACGATTTTATCCGATACGGTGTGACAAGTCCTTATAAAAAGCCTAAAATCGCAAGCGTCCTTATAGACGTTATTGTCAACGAAAAATTAAACATTGAAATAATAAATGATTAAATATATACTTAACAAAAAAAAACTTCTTTAAGAAATACCGCTCCACGGTCTTAGTAAGAGCTAGGGACCATTTTATTATTAATAAAGTAACTGATTTTTATATTGATTGTTCTTATTGCACAAAATTAAGCGATTATATTTTTAATACCAATAAAAGACTGGTAGATCCTCTTTATTAATTGGTTGTAATGGCAATCATATCACTTGGTTTTAGTAGGTTTTTATATTTTATTTTTTATTTATCCTTTTGATAGATTCTTATTTTGTAAATGTGAGGTCTTTGTAGGCCTTGTAGACTTTAGATCTGTAGACCATTTTTTATTTTATCAAGTACCTGGTACTTGTTGACAGGCCTACGCTGTCCTCCCATACCTACTGTAATTTGAAAACATTGTAAAAGCATTGTAATTATTTTTTAAAGGAGTAACCGTGGAGTTTCTTGCCGGTTGTTCTCCATAGGAAACGACCAATTGGAACCGTGCACCTAGCTTCTGACGTTTCATAAGTACCCATGTAGGTTTATGTGGAACAAAATATAATGGTTTTGATTTCAAGGCGTATAGGACCCGGTAACTGGGTGATGGAGGTTAGAAAGGCAGTCACTCCATGTAAAATACTAATACAGCTGGGCCCGCGTGGTGGCTTACGGCCGGCTGTATGTGTGTTTGTTACGCGTTCACGCTAAAACGATCCCGATATCCCCACGTGACCGAGACGCATGCGGGTGACACCGCGGGGCTCAGTAAATTCCATATAAAAACAATCAATATAAAAATGATTACTAAAATATAAATAAAACGTTCACTAGCGCTTTACCTTTAACTCATGCTCCTAATACGACTCCATATGACTAACTTCTGAAGCCACATTTTTTGGTGAATATTCGTGTGATAACAACAGTGTTCAACATTTTTTTTTCATCGAATTCCTGAGGTAATATTGTGAGCACACGAATAGACCTCTGCTATACCTAGAGAAAACTGAGCGTGGCAAGAACTAATTTCCTGCTCCCGCTCCGCTTTCTACATAGCGTATCCTTATAGTAAGTAGCCTCAGAATAAAGCGATTTTCATTACTAATAATGTATCTAATTCTTCGACTAAATCTCGCTAAATTTGAACTTTATATCTCCGAGCCATTTAGACTGGAAGACTTTTATTTCATTATAAGCGCTTCAGGAAGCCTATTTTATTTTCTTAATTATTATCTTTTGGAGTATGGTTTATTTAGTTATTTTACTGATTTTTTCCGATGGTGTAAATAATGATTGCTGACCTCATAAAATCTCAGACGCTAATCTGCATGGTCCTCACATGATGCGTAATTTTAAGAACGTTTACACTCTGATTTCAGTCTCAATCTGTCAAAAATACTTATAATTTCCGTACATTTTTGACATTGAATTGTCGCTGAGATGAGATTGCGACTAGATTATGAACGTTTTTAATTACAGGAATTGGCCTTCTTATCAAGACAATGAGAGACTGTGCTGTCGTGTATATCCAATACAATTCTAAAAGAAACATTCGGAAACAATATAAATATGACATTAATTTACCAGTTATTAACCATACCATAATCAGCCTATAATGTTCCCACTGCTGGGACACAGGCCTCCTCTCAATGAGAGGGAGTGGGCCGTAATCCATCACGCGGGCCCAGTGCGGGTTGGTGGATGTCACATGTTTTCGAATTTTTGGTTCTAGGACATGCCGGTTTCCTCACGATGTTTTCCTTCACCGTTTTGAGAGCAGTGGTGATGAAATAATTTACACAAAGTAAAGCGCCTGTCTGGGTTCGACCCTGCGACCTACAACTCGTAAATCGTGTCCGTGACCACTGGGCCACCACTGCTCTCGCAGTTATTAACAATATGATGTATTACAAAAGTACCTATGTTACTGCTATTCGTGTGTACAATCAGTTATCGCCAGCAATTAAAGAATTAAATGGAAATATGTTTAAAAATAAATTGAAAAAAATGTTAATTGATACAGTATTTTATAATCTGCATGAGTTTTTTGATAAAAAATAGAATTTGTAAGTACCCAATTTCTTAATACTATTGCATATCCGACTCGGGTAGACTGTTGAAACAAAAAAAAATTATGTATAAGAACTTTATTTTTACACTGCAACTCGAGTTACAGTGTTTTGCCTTAATTAATTTGATTTTTTCGAGGCAGTTACATAGCCCTGTATTATTACTTTTTCATTTTATAGTATGTAGAAGTCCTAGTATGTTATAAATATATTTCCAAAACGTACCAAAGACCAAAAAAGTTTTAACCCTTTAATTGGCAGAACAATCATAATAATAAAATTTTGTTTTTGCCACCATGAGTAAATTTTCAGTATACTCGCTTACAAATTTAGTTTTTATCAACATCCAGCCGGCTACACTAGAATAGAATAGAATAGAAATACTCTTTATTATGTACACCAAATAAATTACAGACAAAAAACACACACTCACACACACACACTCAACAACACTCACTCACACTCACTCTCACTCTGTCAATTTAGGGGTTAAAAGCCCTTTTCACGAAATAGGTACTTCTGAGATAGTGCTTCTGAGATAGTTACAGGGCAGTGTGGCCTCTTGAGTTTGTAATGACATCACGCCTGTGTTCATCAATATCATTATTGACGTTAAACATTTAAAAAATCAGTAAAATAACTGGTATTAATCGCTCGTTTTTATAGTCTATTTGGTGTACGACGTTTTAAAGCAGCATTTTATTATTACGTACGTAAGTCCAATATGGCCGTATTTTACGTTTTCGTTTTGATTATATTAAGGACAAATGGACGCACCATACGTATTATTAGTATAGTAATAAGATCCGGAATGGCCTAAATGGGAATATTTTGGATATGTCAGAGGCTAGTCTGGGACAAGACTGAAGCCCTTAAACATAGCCAAATACTGGTATTGAGCTGCATCCTGTTAGACTGGAAGCCGCCCTCAACATAGTTGGGAAACGGCTAGGCATATGATGACTAAAGATGGTTTTCACTGACAGTTACATGATTATCACTGACAGTTACATGGTTTTCACTGACAGTGACATAGTTATCACTGACAGTTACATGGTTTGCACTGACAGTGACATAGTTATCACCGAGTGACATGATTTTCACTGACAGTGACACAGTTATCACTGACAGTTACATAGTTAACACTGACAGTTACATAGTTATCACTGCAAGTTACATAGTTATCACTGACAGTTACTAGTTTTCGCCGACAGTTGGTAACTGAAGTGTCAAAATGGTGCTCGCACATTCCGTTTCTTATTCCAATGTACCCCAAGATTCAGAACCTAACCATAACTACTTGTAAAATTATTTTAATTCACAATAATCGGTATCGACTGTAAAAAATGGTTGTCGAATCGAAATTGTTCGTCGTTAAAATATTTGTATTTTACTTTCATTAACGAAACGTTCTGTATTAGGGGGTAGTCAAGGGCAAAATCAAGGGGTAAGAGGTGGGCGGGGGCATAACAGTTATATTCTTAGTTCGTTGTTAAAGTAGTTCGGACTGTCCGTTTAGTTATTTTACCTCTGATCTTTATTCTCATTCTAATAAGGTTCCTGTTGTGTTGTTGCCCCTGACAGGTCCGTCAAAATCATTATGATCTTTATCCTTGTTACAATAAGGTTGTCATTAGGGTGCTGCTGTCAAAGGTAAAATAACCGTGTAAGGACTATAGTAGAAGGTATAAGTTAATTATAAAGAGAAATAACATTTCGTTTAGAAACGTAACTGCGCATGTGTGCGTTTTACGTCCCCAAACTGAGATATTCGACCGCGTTCGGGGAGGTTTGCTTCTTTATTTGGGAGCTAAAGAAGGATATAAAAATAGAACTACGCGTATTTTATATTCCAAAACTGAAGTTAAGCAATTTTTTCTGCTACAGTATTTTTTTATTTTTAGGGTTCCGTACCCAAAAAGTGCCAACAGGACCCTATGACTAAGCCTCCGCTATCCTTTCTGTCTGTCAGCGGGTTGTATCTCATGAACCTTAATAGGTAGACAGTTGAAATTTTCAGTGTGCATTTCTATTGCTGCTATAACAAAAAAAAACGGTGGTTTCCTTACAAGAAACCTGTTTTTTTTTGCCTTGTGGTACGGAACCCTTCGTGTGCAAGTCAGACTCGGCCGCTTTTTCTGTAGTACGAAAGATAAACTGAGCGTGGCATAAGCCCAGCGGCTACACAATTTTCGCTTCTATACGAAGTACAATTATTTCTAGGATACAGAAGGGCATAGAAGCAAGAGAAGTGGCTAAATAATAACAGCCGCACAGGTCGATCGATCAGGTTAAGCTACGCTTGCCGCGGTTGGTCTGTGAATGGGTGACCGTCTTTACATACCGAGACCTCTCCGTGCCTCGGAAAGCACGTTTAGCCGTGGCTCCCGGCTGTCATTCGTGGATCTTTGACAGTCGTTACGGGTCGTCAGAAGCCCGAAAGTCTGACAACCAGTCTTGCCAAGGGGTATCGTATTACCCAGTAACTGGGTTGTGGAGGCAGTCGCTCCATGTAAAACACTGGTATTCAGCTGCATCCGGTTAGACTGGAAGCCGACCCCAACATAGTTGGAAAAAGGCTAGGCAGATGAAGAAGGGTATAGAAGCGAAGGAAAGCTCATACGCCGTGGCACCATGAGCAACTAAACAATGCAGTAGTCCCAACCGGTACCAGTAAATATTGATGTAGCATACTTCAAACTATTCGTCATTACTTTGTAATTGTAGGTCAGACTACGCATTCAGAGCGATAATTTCTTGCTACACGAAGTATCCTTACTATTATTATAAATTCGAAAGTAACTCGGTCTGTCTGTATGTTACCTTTTCACGCCTAAGCCACTGAACGGATTTCGATAAAATTTGGCAGAGAGATAGATTGCATCCCAGGGAAGGACATAGGATAGTTTTTATCCCGATATTCCCACGGGATCGACACTTATGCGTATGAAACCGCGGGGCGCTGCTAGTAAGTTGTAAAATCGAAACGGTAAACCAATCGCGCATTAAAAAAAACGTTTGAGGACTCACTTTTATAAGAAATATAGCATCTATTTGTAAGGTAAAGAGGGTGTAGAAGCGCAATAGGAATGATGACTAATATTAGAAATGTTCGAACAAGCAATGTAATTTCACGGAAGGCATAGTAAACCGAGATAATCGAAAAAAAATCGGTAAAATCAATGGTGGTTTAAAAATGTCTAGTGGTGATTATTCCCGTCCTTGTCGCGCGGTACTGACAATGTATGACGCTAGTATAAAGTTACGTATAGTCGTGACGTCACTTCAATGAGAGTGGCAATTTTTTAAGCTTTTAGACTTTTTGTGGTATTGTTTGCAAACAAATTTTTTTTTTAGTTTAACATTAAAAAATTGTCATTATCCCTATTATGCGTATATTTCACCCCGAAACTCCCCGAATGCTAAAAATCAGCAATTTCTTTACACATTCGAGAAGTTTAGCTTCAATACTTAATATAGTTTCTATGTTAAAGGTTACTATGACTAAAATCCTGTGTGACAACAGCGTGCGGAGCGCGTGTGGCGACGCTCGCTAGGCGTGCGGACGTCAACGTCTCCAGGAGCGGTCCTCGTCCGCGTCCTCCTCTTCCTCTTCGTCGAAACGTAGGAGAGTGTCCTCTGGCAGTTCTGCTGGCGTCTGTGGAGAAGATGGACAATTTTATGTTAGGTTCTGAGAGATTATCATCATCTGCCTAGCCTTTTCCCATGTTGGGGTCGGCTTCCAGTCTAACTGGATGCAGCTGAATACCAGAATTTTACATGGAGCGACTGCCTATCTGACCTCCACAACCCAGGTACTGGGTAATACGAAACCCTTTGGTAAGACTGTTTGTCAGACTTTTGGGCTTGTGACGCCATAACGACTGTCAAAGATCCACGAATCACAGCTTAGATCAACAACTTAACGTGCTTTCCGAGCACGGAGCGATCTTGGTATATAGAAATGGTCACCCATCCACGGACCAGCCGCGGGAAGCGTAGCTTAACCTGATCGTTCGACATGTCAAATAAAAATTTACTTAAAAACAAAATTACGAATTAGATTTGTATAATTTATAGTTAACTAGCTTTTGGCCGCAGATTTGTCCACGTGGGTTTCGGAAATTACCGTATGGGAACTTGTTACTGGGACAGAAAGTAGTAAGTTATAACATTTATAACTTATTTTCGTAAAAATACTTTTTAAAAAAAGTTGAATACTATTTCGGAAAAATACGTTAAAAAAAGTGGAACTTTTTGGGAAAAATACTTTAAAATAAGTTGGAACTTTGACCTTCAATATCTCCGTGACAGAAGCTTTCCAGGAATGGTCCAGTACAGAACAAGTGACTCACGGCTTCTTTAACCTTTTGACCGCCACAGTCATAGATGACAAACCAAGATGTCCCCAGCACCCCACAGTTCGACTACATGACAGACTTTGACGTCGAGGGCACGCTTTTGATTTTTTGACGTGTGGCGTTCAAATGTTAAGCGTCTATACCCGTTATACAAAGTGAGATATATTTACCATAGTAACCTCGTCCTTGTCTTCCCGTGTGTCACCGTTGCGCACGGGCCGCGCTTCGGGCGCGGGGCGGGGGGCGCTGTTCGTACTCGCGTTCGTATTTGCCGTCCACGTAATCTGTTAACATAAAGAAGCCGTTTATTATTTTGATTTAAACAATAACAATTAATACTCCTAGCCGTAGGACCTTTTCTCCGTTTGAGCATTTAAAAGCGTTTACGCCGTACGGCATTTCACACAAACTTTCAAGCCCTTGTTTTTCGAAATGAATGAACCGATTTTAATGAAACTTCATACGCATAAGCAGGATAATAATAATAGCCATATTTAGAGAATTATAATCATTAGAACCATTAATATATCTTTCTAAGTTAGATTTCTACCACCAACCACCAACCTCTTATAGAAAAGTGTTAATGGTAGAAATCTAACTTAGAAAAATGTACTAATGATTATAAATGTCTAAATATGTACCTGGATCGGCTGTCTAACTACTGCACCTTAAACAAACTCTCATTGAGCTTATCCAAATGCAATTCGATTACATTCACTAAAAACAAAAAGCAGCACACTTATAACTATCATTTGCTAAATACACAATTAAAAAAAGTATACTCTTTGCGTGACCTCGGTGTGATTCTAGACTCGAAACTTCACTTCGATGTCCATGTAAACAACATTATCAACAAAGCCCTTAAAATGTACGGTTTTGTTATGCGCAACAGCAAAGATTTCAAGCGTCCATCAACCTATAGATACTTATATATATCGCTGATTAGGCCTTGTCTGGAGTTTGCTACTATCGTATGGAATCCCTATTACGCAAAATACATTGAATCGATTGAGACTGTTCAACGCAAATTCCTAAGAGCTCTGCATTACAGATGCTATCACAGCCACGGATCGTATGATGCGTTGCTTGGTAATTATAAACTGTTAACCCTAGAATCCAGAAGACTGCTTCTCGGAGCTATGTTTCTACATGGTATTGTCCATAACAAATATGATTGTTCAGACTTAATAAATAAACTTTGTTACATCGTTCCGAGGACAGTTGTGCGTAGACAAGCGCGTCCATACCGCTTGCTATCTATTAATATTAGGCAAGTCTGTAACTCTAATGCTGGCTTTCGCGCCCCTCTGCGTCAACTTGTGGATTCCTACAACACTGGATTCGAAAGCATTGATATTTTTAATCTAACAGCACATCAATTTAGAAAATCTGTAGTTGATTCTATCTTAGCTTTATAGTTGTTATGTGGTGTATTTATTTAATTTTTTTTTTGTATGCAATGCGTAACATAATAAATGCAGGACCTCATACACCCCAATTAAAGTATTGAGTTAAAAGCATAATACAATAATCATAACAGTTTTTATTTAAAGCTAACTATTATTATTAAGTAAATTGTGTTGACCCTATCATTACTTTATGCATTTAAAATTGAGTCTTATTGCCTTGACATAAGATTTAATTTTCTGTGGCTCAATCGGCGATCAGTATGGCAAAATACACAATTTAAAAAAAAAACTTATCTTAAAAGTTACCGAAATTTATTCAGTAATCAATTATGAACAAACTACTTTCAGGACCTGCGTTTGTTCTGTTACACCTTGTATATTTATTTTATTTTTCTTTTTTTCTTCTCTTTCTATCCCATAAACATCGTTACTAAAAAGCATTCATTCAGTCATTTATTTTGCACTCATTTACTCTGTTTATTTTTTTTTTTCTCATGTAGCATCAACATATTAGTAATAGGTGGATAATGTTGTTGGTAGTATGATAAGTACTTTGTTTATTTAGTAGTTAATTTTATAATATTTAATTGTACTCCTGTTTTTTATCCCGAAATAAATAAATAAATAGATATTGTCGCGAATCATATTTTGATCAAGATACAACCTGACACTGACCTGCAAATTGCAAAAAACGTAAGAAAATTTGAATTTCGTGGTCTCAACTACCCATTCACCTTAAGAGCCTATACTAGCTCAGCTAAAATTCACTCTTTATCTCGCTCGAACGCTACTGCTCGCGGACTGTGTGAGAGCGAGACAGTGTGCGGTGCTGGGCGGAAGGCAGCGCCAATAGTTGTATTTGCTTTTTACGGTGAAAATAAACGTAATTCAAAAAAACTAACTACCATAAGACCTGCTTTATAGTTAGTTCAGTTAGTATGCAAAGTTTCATGATCTCATTTGAAGTATGTTTTGAATATCAGCGGTTTATTGTTCGGTTTGGAGGTAATTTCGGATTTTTTTTTCTATCGAGAAAATTTTATGGAATCGTGTTTTCGTCTAACATAAGACCTTACATTAATCCTCAACTTTAGCATATATTTATTTCAAAATTAATGCTCCGGTATTTTCGACAGAACGGAGGATCATGCTAAGCCATTTGAGGTAGTATAGGCTCTTAACGTGGTAATTAATGGCCACTTTGTATGTAACGTGTGCTCTCTTTTATGTGACTCACCGATAGTGTTCTGTCGTTATAATGCTTGCCGTTAGCGGCTGCGTGTTCCGCGTGCAGTCTGCACTTGTACTGCAAGACTAGCTGCGGTACAGACAGCTCCACTTCTTTGCTAATTACTTCGCCGTATTGCTGGAAAGAAAGAATATTGTTATTATAAAGCACAATCAGCCTATAATGTTTCCACTGCTGGGACACAGGCATCCTGTCTTCGAGAGGGTGTGGGCTGCAACCACCACGCGGACCCGCTGGTTGGTAGATGTCACATGTCTTCGAATTTTTTGTTCTAGGACATGCACCGTTCTTCACCGTTTTGAGAGCAGTGGTGATGAAGTTATTTCATTTCCCTGTGCTTATTATTCCTGCGTATGGCACTCGTAGATTGTAACGTGTAATAACGAAATAAACCATTTTTGATTTGATTTGATTTTGAACTGACAATCAGCGTCAGGTGGTGTACTTGTGTTGTTATCCTTTTGGTATTAAAAGCATTGATTTCTGTCATTAATTTATAGTTTTAAGTTGATGTGTTTTTTATTGCTGTAATGCCAATAAATGCATTTTTCTTTCTTTCTATATAAATTCGAGGAGTGTGCGTGAGTGTGTGTATGAGGGGGTGTGTGTGTGTGTGAGGGTATGTGTGTGGGAGTGGGTGTGTGGGGGTGTGTGTGTGGGGGTGTGTGTGTGGGGGGGGGTATGTGTGTGAGGGTGTGTGTGTGTGGGGGGGGTGTGTGTGTGTGTGCATGTGCAGACACTATGTATAATACAACATAACTCACAGAGAAGTGCACAAGCAGTGCGTCCAGCTCGTCCGCCTCGAACCCTGAGATGAGAAGTGCGCGCGGCCGGTGGTCTACCGACTGGTTCACGCTGAACATGTTAGTTGTGATGCCGCCTCGGGTGAAGCGGGTCGGTGTGTTGAATCTGCCTCCCCTGTGGATATGAGAGAGCCGAGTAAGATAACTGATTCATAGGTTTTTTTTTAATGGTTAAAATGGGAACAAAGGTGTCTGAAAGCTTTCAGCATAGCTATTCACAACCGTTCGATACACTTCCTTGCCATGACGCATATTGGCGCCGATTCTGTTGTTCACAAACTAAACTAAATTTAAGTTCATGCATCTTTTTCTTTCTATTTCATTATGAAAAGGACAGAAGATAAATATTAGTTTAGTCCTGTCAAATTAAGATACTCCATAGACAATTGAGACGAGATTAAAAAAATGCCTATTAAACATACGTCAATTTACGTCAGGCGCTGACTAATTTGACAGGACTAATCTAATATTTATCTTCTGTCCTTTTCTTAATGAAATAGAAAGAAAAAGATGCCTGAACTTAAATTTAGTTTAGTTTGTGACACAACAGAATCGGCGCCATTTTCCCCCAACTTTTTCTTTCTTTGTATATTTGTCTTTTTTGTCAGCCAGTGGCGTAACTATAGGGTGGCATTGGGGCAAAATGCCACGGGCCCCCAGCCAGAAGGGGCCCCCGGCCCGAGAGGGCCATGAGCACAGGAGGATCTTAACATAAGCAGTCAGGTGTTAAATTTTGTAGGGGAAAATATGAAATGTACGCGGAAGAAGACGCGGGAGAAGTGCTAATTAAAAAAAAAACTGGCCTAGTGCGAGTCGGACTCGCACACGAAGGGTTCCGTACCACAAGGCAAAAACGCGGAAAAAAAAAAAGGCGTTTTTGTATGGGAGCCCCCCTTAAATATTTATTTTATTTATTATTAAAGTAAAAATACAACTGAGTATTTTGTGAATATTTCAAGTGCCTACCTGTTGCCATTATTGATATCGAGCAAAAAAAGGGCAAAAAAAATCGCATTTGTTGTATGGGAGCCCCCCTTAAATATTTTTCATTTTTATTTTTTAGTATTTGTTGTTATAGCGGCAACAGAAATACATAATTTGTGAAAATTTCAACTGTCTAGCTATCGCGGTTCTTGAGATACAGCCTGGTGACACACAGACGGACGGACAGACGGACAGACAGCGAAGTCTTAGTAATAGGGTCCCGTTTTTACCCTTTGGGTACGGAACCCTAAAAACTATAACGTTGGTTGAGATTCTTTACATTGAGGGAGGGCCCCCATCCCTTGATTTTGCCACGGGCCCCAAACAGTATAGTTACGTTACGCCACTGTTGTCAGCTTCATGTTTATCGCAAATAAATAGTAGTTTCATTCTTTCTTATTAATACATTTTGCATTTAGGATTCCTGGTAAAGTATTTGACCCACAAAGCCATGTGTGTCGTTTAGTATCGAGCCGGGAATTAAACCCGACCACAGCGGACAAACACAACATAAAGCATAAAAAAAAACTTTCTTATATAAAATATCTATTATCTCACCTAATTTTCCTCTTCACAATACGGTAGCTTGAAAGTTAACAACATAACATTAACAATGATATTTAACCACAAGGTTTAAGGAATAGGGATGATGACAATTTTTTTATTTTAAACTCAAACTAATATTTGTTCGCAAATAGCCACCAATATTACAAAAAAAAACTGCCCACGAAGGGTTCTAAAACGCAAAAACGCCGAAAAAACACGTTTAAAACAACAACCAACCAACAACTGCCTAGCTGTCACGGTTCATGATATACAGCCTGGTAACAGACGGTCAGTGGAACCCTACAAAAAGACTAAAAACTTAAAAAATGCCAATTTGTAAACGTTTTAAAATAACTGCTACACAAAGACGGCACTCTCATAGAAGTGACGTCACGACTATGTAACTTCATAGAAGCGCGGCCATACATTGTCCGTACCGCGCGACAAGGACAGGAATAATCCCTTTCAAAAACTTTTAACCCTTTGAACGCCATTGTCACATATACGTGACAAGCAAGCGCGTGCCCGTGTTGTGTATTTGTGTCAAATATGTGACAAAAAATGCAGTGCACTTTATCACGAAATAAACAATTAAATCATTACTTTTGTGTGTTTTTATTTGTATACCTTAAATATTTAAAATTGTGGCTTGGCGTGGAGGGCACGCGCGTGCGTTTATGCTCTGGCGTTCAAAAGGCTAAAGAGTGTAGCTTCTCCACATTTCCATCTATTTCACAGATTTTTTCGATTATCTAATTTTACTATGCCTTCTTTGAAATTACATTATTGGTTCGAACATTTCTAATATTGGTCATCATCCCTATTGCTCAAGGAGAATCCGCTAGGGTAGCCCGCGAAATTAAAATTTTCTTACGTTTTTTGCAATTTCCCCAAAACCGATGGATGTTCTCGAATAAAAAACCGATGGATGTTCTCGAATAAAATTTTATTTTATTAATAGAAAACAAACAGCTCATTAACCAAATTAAATTTCAGTCGACAACATCTATCGGTTTCTTACTAAACTTCAACTATATCCGACGATCCTGCATACTTATCTCTTTTGTTGACTGTACGACGGATAGTGAAAAGTGTAGAGAATCACGAATAGAGAAATGTAGCTGTCTCAACCCAAATCAGCGAAAATTAGATAAGACTTTTAGGCATGCGAGCGACGTCTTATCACGCGCAATTTGAAAATATTTCGCGGGCCGGATCAAAAGCCAGGCGTTGCCCATATATGGTGTACGTAATAAAGAGTTTTCTATTACATTCTATTGTTGATAATGCAATGAATGTCTCGTAATAAATTATCTGGTTACCTTGTATGTGGCCTCCTCATCATATTATTATGCGAGGGAAACTGTATGGACATATGCCTTCGAAGCTCCACGATCTTCTTCGTAAGGTCTGTGACGTCCTGGCCTTCCTGTTGACGACAAATGAAAAACAATTAAAACATAACATCACATAACATCATGCCTTGTGTACCCCAAGGGTTAAAAAAAAGAAAATGGGGTGGGGCTGTGTCATGGACACGGCCGTGTGTTGTACGTGAATACGTTTACGTAACGGGGTTGATCCGCTCGGCCGCATTCATTCTTTTACGTTCCCGGCACTGCTTTACTCGATCATATTATAGTGTTTTATTGGTACCATTCGATTGCTCTTGAGCCCTTTCCAACCGTATACGATCTCTGTATTTGGCTTTTTGACGCGTATAGGCCGACATTATATATTTTTGATATTATTTTTCTTTTTATTTTAACACATTATAATCACTGTCACTATTTTACACTAATGCTTTGTATACAATCGATAGATTTTGACGATAGCTGACGATTGAAACATAAACGAACGTCGCAGCTTTTCAGAGTTAAAAGTTATACTAAGTGGAAATCTCGATACGCAGCACAATGACCTCAAATTGGCGGCGCTTCCCCCTCCACCGTGCGCGATGCGTCACAGTCCTCACTTGGCGTAATGAATTCTTTGATCCTTTAGCTATCCAATGGTGTAATTGAATTTAGGATGGAGATGATAGATATGAAGCTGCAACACCAAACTGCATCCCTCGATTTTTTTATCATTAGTTTTTTTGACTTGCCTCCCACTATGGAAGCAATTTTAAAGACGTATTCACGTCAAAAATTGTTAATTTGGACCTTAATCCAACACGCGGGCCCAGTGCGGGTTGGCGGATGTCTTTGAATTTTTGTTTCTAGGACATGCCGGTTTCCTCCCGATGTTTTCCTTCATCGTTTTGAGAGTAGTGGTGATGAAATAATTTACACAAAGTAAAGCGCCTGTCTGGGTTCGAGCCTACGGCCTACCACTCGTAAGTCGCGGCCGTTTTCACTGGGCCAACATACCACGCCCTCTTCTCTTTCATTTCGCGCAGTTTCGTTCATTGTGCCTTAAGTTTTGAGTTGAGCTGCACGATTTCTGACAAATGCGTGCACTGACTGGACAGGTCCTCTCAATCTGTGTGGTTCTTTCATCGAAAGACCATCTCAGACATCGATCTACATGGTCTTCATATAGCCTGACCAAGATTATGTCTGGACTTTAAAAGAGACTGTGACCTCAGTTTGTTTCGGCCTTTCTTCTCAGAGTAGTTAGATAGGAAACGCCGACCTCATCTTGTTTTTAAACTAGATGAGATACTTACAAAAATAAAATCATTTATCGTCGTTATTAGCAGATGTCGTGATTAGCTATGGAATTGACGTGGTTTCGAAGTAAGGAATCATAAAATGGTCATAGTAAATTAGGGCCGTGCTCTCTTATGACGGTAACCAACCAAAAACTAAAAAGGTTAAGAACTTAATTTCCCACAAACCTGCTGCTTAGTGAACAGATCCAGCTCCGCATCCAGGATCTCCTTCTGCGCTTCTTCCTTAGTCTTAGGTTTCTTTGCCTGCTAACAAACGTAATTGAAGCCCAGTTAAAGCTATGTACAAGGCTTTGAGTATATGAAACATTTATTGAATGGTCGTAAGGTGTTCTTGCGTCTCGTCCAAGACAGATTTACAGGGTGGCAGGGTGACATTGATTCTCAACCTTTTACCAAGGATTCAGTACATGATTCTGAAGCCCCCAGCTCTGATATTTTTTCGAGACGATTTTTTTTCTCGCATTCCATATTCAACTTCGGTATTAAGCCGAGCATTGAGAATGCAACAGAGCGCGTCAAGAAAACACGTTGGATTCTCAACTCTCGGCACTAAGGCGAGGGTTGAAAATCGAGTGCGCAAACAAAAATCGCCGCGATAAAAAATTGCCCATGGGTGCCATCTTCGAAGCGAGAAATTCTCTTCGTGTAAAAGAACCATATTGTACAGTACTTCGAAGTTTCATAGAAGATCTCCTAAAAGTCATACCTTGATCAACAATCCGCTCTTCAGATAGTTTTTTAGGGTTCCGTAGTACCTACAAGGAACCCTTATAGTTTCGTCATGTCCGTCTGTCTGTCTGTTTTTTTTTTGTTTTACGTCAAGTTAGGTTAAATAATCTTTAAAAGAGCGAGCTGAGCGCGGCCATTAAGTTGTTATACACACCTACACCAAATCGATTAAAGAGGCCTGTTTTTATCGATTCATTAATTCCATAGGTTCTCAACGTGTAACGATATACGATACGATAACGCCCCCTCGTGGGCGTTTGAGACTTTCATAGGGCAGTAGAAGACCCAGAGGTATTATATATCCTATCTTACGACTATACAACGTTATTTTTAGTTTAAGCAAAACCTGAATATAGTTTGCTCAGAATAAGTAACTGAATCGATTCCAATATTTTTTACCCCATATTATATTTTGTCCCAAAAATATTTAAAAAAGGTTAATAGTTGGACACCGAGCGATACTAAGTAGGTTATCCAATCTCCGCGCCGAACGGTTAGGTACCTAGGTACTATTATCAATGAGCGCAAGACGGCGCGGCGCGAGCGGCGCGGGTGAGCATGTTTTTGTACGGACAAGCAAATAACTTAACAAGCTTATAACTTTGTGATTTTTCATGATACAGTTTTGAAATTTTGTACATAGATTCTTTACATAAAAATACTAGGATACGTGTTTCGGGTTTCGCATATACTAAAAATAATGTTGTATAATATTACACGTTCAAATAAAATCGTGACAGTAAATGTTCAAGATTCGCGATAGAAGGCAAGTAAAAAAAATAGGGGGCTCTAGAAAAAAAAAAAACAAAAAATGGACGGTGAGCAAAATAAGGTTGAGAACCTATGATCTATTCGCAATGATGTAAGCTAAATACAATTAACAAAGCCATGATTAGTCGTCACAAAAATACACACTTTTAACGCTAATATTAGATGTAGGTACTTACACTAATTTACACAACTTTTATAACATGTACACAAACGATCAAAACCAATTAAGCGTGAATACAGATGGACTGTAATTGTAAAGCCCTGTGACCTGCAGGGTAATTGAGTACCACACTATCAGTAGCAATGGGTTTCATTTTGACAGTTCAACAATATTCATTGCGTTATTTGCGTTGTTGAGCAGACACATTTTTCAAACATAATAATGGAGCAATGGATTAGAAATTGACTTCAAAATTATTCAAATTGAGAATAATAGTGTGTTACGCAATTAGGGCGCTGGTCAGCGGGATTGTCCGAAAGGGTTACCGCTGGCCCGGAACATAAAGGGCTAAGGAAGGAACACGGGTGGGTTTTAGTCAGTAAGAGTCTGATACTCCCTTCCGCTCCACACAGAGCGGGAGGGATCATTTGATGATTTTCCATCCGCAAAAAAAAAAAGCCCTGTGACCTTATCGGTGATGTTTTCCAGAAAGGTCAAGTGCGTATGACCAGATGTATGAAACTAATCGAAGCAAAAGGTGTATGTATGGATCGTTCCAGGTGGTGTTCTGTAGGTTTTGCCTACCCCCTTAGGAAAGGCGTGAGTTCATGTCATCATCTGCCTAGCCATTTCCCAACTATGTTGGGGTCGGCTTCCAGTCTAACCGGATGCAGCTGAATACCAGTATTTTAGATGGAGCGACTGCCTATCTGACCTCCACAACCCAGTTACTGGGTATTACGATACCCCTTGGTAAGACTGGTTGTCAGACTTTCGAGCTTCTGACTACCCGTAACGACTGTCAAAGTTCCACGAATGACAGCCGGGAACAACGGCTTAACGTGCTTTCCGAGGCACGAAGGGGTCACGGTATGTAAAGATGGTCACCCATCCCCACAGACCAACCGCGGCAAGCGTAGCTTAACCTGATCGATCGACCTGTGCGGCTGTTATTATTTAGCCACGGGGGCCCTCAGGCGTCATGTTAAGACAATATTAAACGAAATAGCAGGTGATTGACAAAAGTATAAAAACTGCGATTTCCCAATGACAGAGCAGCTTTTGTCCTAGTTAATAATATCAATTAAGAACTAATGTCAATGACAATAAAAGTCAAAATTGAACTTAACAACATTTTAAATGTCCAAAAACTTTTTAACAAAAAAAAAACCGACTTCCAAAAAAAAAACACTACAAAGTCAAAAATAACTTTTATTTCGGAAGTCGGTGTCTTTGGATCTGTATTTTAGTTTTTTGCCACCGACTTCCGAAATAAAAGTTATTTTTGACTTTGTAGTGTTTTTTTTTGGAAGTCGGTTTTTTTTTTGTTAAAAAGTTTTTATTTCTCGCTTTTTAGTGTGTCTGTTTATAATGTATTAACTTACAATAGCCTAATGCCAACTTGCTCATCGCCTTTTACAAAATATTGCTTTTCCCGATGCAGGGACGTTAATTGTAGAGTTCTCCTGGTATTCCACCATCAGCTCCATTTCACCATTCGCATTGTGACGAGCATAACTTGCTTTGCAACCATATTAAAGTAAGTAATCGAATCGCAAACCGGGAAATACTTATTATTGAGTAGTTCCGGTGGCCATCTGTGGTCTTCATCATCAGTTCCACTTCACCAAATGATGCTTTCCGAGAGCAAATGCACGAGTTACTATAAAAAATACCCAAATCGCTATAGGTGTGCCTATAATACTTGAAGAGTTCCTTCGATTTCTCCAGGATCCCATCATCAGATCCTGACCTGATGACAATGGGACCACCTGGAAAGTATACCCTTTCAAACAAAAAAATAATTTTTGAAATCGGTCTAGCCGTCTCCGAGTAATCGGGGAACATACATAAAAAAAAATAAAAAAAAAAAAAAAAAAAAGGTTCCGACGAATTGAGAACCTCCTCCTTTTTGAAGTCGGTTAAAAAGGAACACTAAAGAGATTAATCCCTTCACGGTCTGTATTTCCATTTGTTTGTCTGTCTATCCGTCACCTAATTCCGGGATGAAATGATGGTGCTACCATAACGGCACACAACTGATACTTAGGAAGTTTTTGTAATTAGCTTGTAGTGGCAAAACGCGACAAATAGAGAACAATTGACGGCACGGTTGGCGCAGTGGTTAAGCGATTGACTGCTGCGCTGCGTGTCGCGGGTTCGATTCCCGCACGGAACAAATATTTGTATGACCTACAAGTAGTTGTTTCGGGTCTGGCTGTTTGTGTACGTGAATTTAAATGTTTGTAAACGCACCCACAATACAGGAGAAATTCCTAGTGTGGGGCAACGTTTTTATTTAAAAAAAAAAAAAAACTCCAATCCATCTATATTCACACTTATTTACTATATTATTTACATAAAACTATATGATATAATATGGTATTATTGTCCAACAATAGCTTAATCACACTATTAGTAGTAACTAATTAAAATACATATAGCTGTACACGAATCTCACGTCAACGCTGGTTGTCGTTGAACACCGACGCTGTTGGTGTCTCGCATAGGGTCGTAGCATTATGCTGAGCGATGGCCATTTTGCGTGGATGTGCCGCAAAGGGGATTGAAGATCGTTATATGGAGGCTGGCATACCTACTGCCGCGCCATTTTGTTTTTTTTTTCAAAATGGCATGGTTTTGTCCCATTATGTCAGCTATCGATTTATATAGGTTAAATGCGTGATGACATGCGTAGCCACGCATGTCGCGTGGTCGCCATTTTGAAAAAAAAAAGTAATTTAAAAAAATTAAACCGACTTCAAAAAGAAATGAACTCAAAATTATGAAATAACTTTAATTTCGGAAGTCGGTGTCTTGGGATCTGTATTTTATTTAGTATTAGTTTTTTGCCACCGACTTCCGAAATTAAAGTTATTTCATAATTTTGAGTTCATTTCTTTTTGAAGTCGGTTTAATTTTTTTAAATTACTTTTTATTTGGTAATTTTTAGTTGTTGCACTAGAATTTGACCAAGGTTTTGAGATGGTTTCGCTTTGACACTACACCCGTAGCTCGTATCAATAAGCCAGGCCGTCACACTTTCACGTCTTAGTCCATATCTTGAAAATTACTGAATCGATTTTGATGAAACTTGCACTGTTCCCTAAGTTGAAGTAAATGTAAGGGTGGACGAAGAGACGTAAGCTCGGGTACGGAGAGACGTAAGCGCGGGGACAAGTTGTAACGCACCGCACCGCGGTTCGTGAGCTTGTCCCGAGGCGAGGCGATTACGTTTCGATTCCGATTAGTGTGTGTTGCAGTGGGGAGTTTCATACAAAGAATACTGAATGGCTCGAGTTGATACGGTGCCGATCCCTTTCCGATTTGATACGTGTTTACCTTTTTGGCGCTTGAATGACATTAGTTAACATTTGTTTTGTTTGTGTAATGTATTGAAAAAACCAAGATGGCCGATTTAGGCCACGTGCAAAGAGATCCATATACAGCTATTAGTAATGTTCATACAATGACCAATGAGCAACTATCACATTACAATGTAATTAATTATGTACAATACTTTGTGAATTTTGTGACTATGTAAGACAAATAGAACGAGTTGCGATACGCATGCGTGATTCTATTGTTACTCAAGTATATTACGCTATGTTACTAATAGGGGGTGAACAGAATGGTCGCTTTTTAGGGTTCCGTACCCAAAGGGAAAAAACGGAACCCTATTACTAAAACTCCACTGCCCGTCTGTCAGTCTGTCACCAGGCTGTATCTCATGAACCGTGTAGCTAGACAGTTGAAATTTTCACAGATGATGTATTTCTGTTGCCGCTATAACAACAAATCATAAAAATAAACTAAAGTTAAAATTTAAAGGGAGAAACGTTTTTTTTTTCGGCGTTTTATGCCTTGTGGTACGGAACCCTTCGTGTTCGAGTCCGACTCGCACTTGTTCAGTTTTTTTATAATAAGACGTGACATAGATGTTTGATTACTTTCACGTGATCAACTTTGAACGTTAATATCTTGGAGACGTCACGCTTTACAGGTTTTAGTCCTGTTTCCTGTTTGCCTTGATGTCAGCTATCGATTTATACAGGAAGATTTTTTTTTCACCATCCCAAGTTTTTACAGGGTGTTCTACCCATGAATATGAACAACTTTCACTATGGGACCAACTCTGAAATCACGAAAAAAAATCAGCTGTTTAATACAAAAGCTCAAAATGTATGAAACAGCAGATTTTTTTTTTCACATTAACCCCAGTACGGGTTAATGTGAAAATTTGCTCTTTACTGTAGTGCGCAATGTAACGCACTGTACTTATACGTGCATGCAATGGTACAGGGGTCCTGGGGGTATTTAAAGTTGTGTTTAAATAACATTAAAAACTAGTTTTCGTAAAAAAAACGTCATTAAAAGTTGGAATTTTGACCTTCAATATCTCCGTAACCAGATGGTTCCCAGGTATGGTCCAGTACAAAAAAATTATTACAATGTCGGTGAGTGCAAGTGACTCTCGACTTTGTCAAGTGTCTTTTTACACCTGTTATGTTGATGACGATGAGTTTGCAAACGAATAAAATAGTCGTGAAGGTGAAGAAATGAAAATCAAGATGCAACACATACACAAACGCAGAGTATGTTTCAAATGAATGTTTAAGGCGAAAGCGCCAGGGTAGCACGCGAAATTCAATTTTTTTTAGGTTTTTTGCAATTTGCTGGTCAGTATTAAGTTGTACGTTGATTAAAATATGATTCGCGGCCGTAACAAATATGTATTTACAGAATTATAATTATTAAAGTCATCAACACAACTCAGACCATGTAATCCCCAAGAATGACTATTTCATGAAATCTTGACATTTTAGGATTATACTAACCTAACAAGTTGTAATACTGATTCTAATGATTGTACTTCTGTAAATACATATTTGTTACGACCGCGAATCATATTTTAATCAACATACAACTTAATACTGACCAGCAAATTGCAAAAAACGTAAGAAAATTTGAATTTCGCGGCCTACCTTAGCGCTTCCCCCTTAAGGCGTTTATAATAAGAGCCATTTCAAGCGCAACAATGTGCGATGGTGTTTTTAAATATTTCAGCTAAAATCCTAAGGTTACATGGGTCAGGTTAAAAAGGGCTTTGAAGGTCTGTGGCATCATGATCAGCTTTGAACGTCAATATCTCGGAAACGCGACGCTTTACGCAGACGCCAGCACATCAAGCTACTACAATCTGTCAAATTTCTTTAATAGATTTTCAACTTTATCGCTACAGCATAAGGTTCAAGGTTGATTGGGAAAATTTGACAGTTTCGGGTAGGTTGATGTGCTGGTGTCTGTACTATTATATTTTTCGTTTGCATTGATGAAAACTATCGATTTATACAGGGTTATTGGTAAAACATTAACAACCTCTTAAGAGGTCATTGTACTCATCATTATGAACAACTTTTACTATGGGACCAAACCTGAAATCGCGAAATAAAATCAGCTGTTCCCTACATTCTGACGAGTTATACGAACATAAATGTAGGGAACAGCTGATTTTTTTTCGCGATTTCAGGTTTTGTCCCATAGTAAAAGTTGTTCATAATGATGAGTACAATGACCTCTTAAGAGGTTGTTAATGTTTTACCAATAACCCTGTCTATTAGTCATCATCCCTATTCTCGGAGATGTCTTTAGAAAATTCAGTTAAATTTTTTTTTCATGATTTTTTTTCTTTTTCATATCCGTCAGTCAATCACCCGACATTTTCTAACCGATCGCGGCTAAAAGAGTTCAAAAGAGACGGTTAAAGGCTCTCCCCCACAGGCGCGTTATTATCGGTCGATAATATCGGAAGCGTTACTGCGATATCCGTTTTCAGTATTGGACAGGTCCGCTCAATCTGTGTGGTTCTTTCCTCAAAAGACCATTTCAGACAAAAATCTACATGGTCTTCACACGATCTGACCAAGATTTTTGTCTGGACTTTAAAAGAGACTGTGACTTCTGAGTTTTTTTCGGCCTTTCTTCTCAGAATAGTCAGATAGGAAACGACGACCTCATCTAGTTTAAAAAAATATGATTGACGTGTAAAAGCGTTTGTACAAACCTACTTACAGAAATAAATCATTTATCAGTAATTTTGTATTAGGACGGCCACGAAGTTACACACTGCTGCAATAATAACGACGCAATAGAAGTAGGACGCTTGCGTTCCTCCGTCCTGCGATATTCCGAGGTGAATTCTTACAACATTTCGTATTTATGACGCATACAATCTTACACACACCTGCGTTAATAACGTAGTAACGTGTAATGCTTGGCTGTAGTGTTGGTTACACGCACACGTTAGAAATATCGGACGATAAAAATGCAGCTGTATGCCAAGGAATCGGGACGCATTATCGCATCCGATATTATCGACCGATAATACCGCGTCTGTGGAGGAGAGCCTTAATGCTATGAGCGTTATATTTATGCATAATAATCATTTATCTTTCCTTCTTAATCATAAATATGTTTTTTATAATATGCAGTATACTAAATTTTTAGCTGAAAATTCTCAAACAAACGCGTTACAAATAGTGCACGGCATGCGAAACGCAACTGCTAATACCTGCGCTAGCTGCAGACGGGACATATTCCTCGCAACCGACTCGTCCTGTCGTGTCACAATCATTTTATTGGCATATTTGACAACACAAGAACAATTTTACAATATTAATTTTTGGGTTACTTATTCCGTAAATTACAGTTTTCCAAAGAAATTACGCGCTTCGGGTACCATCGTCTCATTATCTGCCTAGCCTTTTCCCAACAATGTTGGGGTCGGCTTCCAGTTTAACAGGATGCAGCTGAGTACCAGTATTTTACATGGAGCAACTGCCTATCTGACCTCCACAACACAGTTACTGGGTAACACGATACCCCTTGGTATGTTTGGTTGTCACTTTCGGGCTTCTGACGACTCGTAACGACTGTCAAAGGTTCACGAACGACAGCCGGGACCAACAGCTTGTGCTTTCCAAGAAACACGAAGTTTCACGAAGCGCACACTTTCTTTGGAAAGCTGTATAGTGTCAAATTAAATTAGCTAGCGATACTTCGCAGACGTGATGGGTCGATAATATGATGATAAAATGAAAAGAAATTAATTTGATGAAATTAATGTTTGGGATCAAGGAAAGCTGGTATAGTAGCTTGAAATATCAGTTTGAACACCAGATTTTTTAACACGACAAAACAAAAAGATACTTTCTCAAATCATACTTAGTGAGTAACACTACACTACCAGCGGACGTCGACCCTAAACAAAAAACCACCATATCTTACCCATAACGTTGGTGGAGTTTCCCTAGCTAATTTAATTTGACCCTGTCGTCTTAATTTCCCTTAAATACTACACATAACACACAATACATATAAAGCTACATACCTGCATCTGTTTAAGCGTTCCGTTGTAAGCAACGAGTTCTTTACGTAGCTTCTCGATGCCCTCCTGCGCAGAGTTGATCGCTTCTAGCAAAGCCGCTCGCTGGGGACCTGTGACGTTACCTGCAAATATAAAAGTTAGACGTTATAGGCTCGAGTTGATACGGTGCCGATCCCTTTCCGGTTTGATACGTGTGCTATATGACCTTAAACCAACACATTGGGTTTCCGGTTTGATACGTGTGCTATATGACCTTAAACCAACACATTGGGTTTCCCGGTTTTTTAGCTGCTGCTTCCATTCCTTTCTATCTTAACCAGAGGAGCAATTCTCGTAATTTTAAGAACGTTCACAGTTTGATCTCAATCTGTCAAAAACACCTCTAATTTCTTTACATTTTTGACAAGTTTTTGACATTGATTGGCGCTGAGATGAGATTGCGACTTTTTGGCGTTGAATATTTTTATACTAATTATATGGCGTTGTAAACTATCGAATAAAATATTTAACCTTTTGACTGCCAGACGTCAAAAAATCAAAAACGTGCCCTCGACGTCAATGTCTGTCATGTAGTCGAACTGTGGCGTGCGGCACATCTTGGTTTGTCATCTATACATGACTGTGGCGGTCACATAATCAGCCTATAATGTTCCCACTGCTGGGACACAGGCCTCCTCTCGGAGAGAGGGAGTGGGCCGTAATCCACCACGCGGGCCCAGTGCGGGTTGGCAGATGTCACATGTCTTCGAATTTTTGGTTCTAGGACATGCCGGTTTCCTCACGATGTTTTCCTTCACCGTTTTGAGAGCAGTGGTGATGAAATAATTTACACAAAGTAAAGCGCCTGTCTGGGTTCGAACCTACGACCTACAACTCGTAAGTCGCGGCCGTTACCACTTGGCCACCACTGCTCTCAAGTCGTAGTTGCTGTGGCAATTAAAAGGTTAAAAAATACACGCCCCGCGTCTTCTTCCACGTGTAACTTCTTGCTCCCCTGACTAACCCCGTCGCAACGCATCACCTGCCCACGCTATTACCTCGTTTTCACTAAAGAGCTCTTTCTGACTTTCATTTTTTTGCTCGGGTTCTAAGGGTCCTAGCGGGATGTTAAATAGCCTACAGCCTTCCTCAAGAATTGGGCTATAAAAAGCAAAAAAAAAAAATTCAAATTCGACTGGTAGTTTCAGAGATTAACGCGTACAAACAGACTCTTCAGCTTTATTATTAGTATATAATTATATCATGGCCATCATCATAATCATCAAGAACTGCCAAACTTAAGTGGCAGTGGGCAGGGCACATTGCTCGCAGAACAGATGGCCGATGGGGCCGAAAGGTTCTGGAGTGGCGACCGCGTACCGGAAGACGTAGCGTTGGAAGGCCTCCCACAAGGTGGACCGACGACCTTGTGAAGGCCGCAGGAACCCGTTGGATACGAGAACCGGTCGAAGTGGAGATGCTTGGGGGAGGCCTATGTCCAGCACTGGGCGGCTGTATGCTGATGACGATGACGATATCAACTTACCAGACTCCAGCCGCTGTATCAGCAACATCTGTTGCTGTAGCTGAGTCTCCAACAGCGCCTGCGCTCTCTTGTGCATCTCCATAACCTGTTTGCTTTTCGTTATTGACTGTTTCACGATTTCTTTCTTCGGTTCTTGTCCGTTCGCTAGTTCCTTTTCTTTTTCTTGCTGTAAGTAATGCGTTTTTGTTAGTTTTTAGGGTTCCGTACCTCAAAAGAAAAAACGGAACCCTTATAAGATCACTTTGTTGTCCGTCTGTCTGTCCTCTGTCGATACCCTTTTTTTCAGGAACGCGTGGAGTTATCTAATTTAAATTAATATAAAATACTCGGGGCTGCAATCTCTTGAAGCAGTGCAAAATCAAACTTCTAAGTCTATGCAATCAAAAGATACGGGCAGATTTGTTAATTTTATTGCTTTGAATAATGGGCAAACCCACTAGTAAAAATGACCTACCTGTTTATATTTGTACGCCGTTAAGGCAAAACATGACTGTGCTATAATTTTATGTAACATCTTGCATGCCATGTGTGTATACTTATGTTTTGGACAAATAAATGATCTATCTATCATATTTTGACACTCGCAAGGGAATCAAAACCTATAGGGGACTTCCCGTTAACCTAGAATCATGAAATTTGGCAAGAAGCAACGTAAAGGAAAAATTCCGAAAACCGAATTTGTAGTTACATCCATACAAATTTGTACGGAACCCTCGGTGCGCGAGTCCTACTCGCACTTGACCGGTTTTTTCTTATAATTTTTTACCGTCACAGTGAGTTGTCGATTTTAAATAATTTAATTTTGAGATCACAGCTTAGCAGCACATGATTGATAATACAAGTTTTGTGATCAATACGACTGATTCGGACTCTTCTGACGAATCATCTTCGTCTAATATAGATGTAGCGGTATCTACAACGCCACATGTGAACAACGCGTCATACTGACGTCTCGCAAAATCCTGCATCTCGCAAGCAGAGTTTACCGCGCAACTAGCATAGATACAACGGCCCGACATGAATCATCGGAGGATCCTCCCTTTTCAGAGTATGAATGAACTTTACACCCTGATATAGACAACGATTTGAATAGGAAGTTTAAAATTTGCATATAAAAAAAAATGTTAAGAACCCCTGAACATTTGTTTACATTATTTATCTTTACTCTTTGACCTGACAATAGTGCAGGTTTTAGACTTGTAATAATATTCTCGTACCTTCTCCATGAGCTGCTTCGCGTTGTGGTCGGCGGTTGCCTTGATGTTGTCTCTGTTGATGAGCACCTTGTTGTGAGACATGGGATGCTGCGAGTTCTGTCTGTCCGTTTGTTTGTTGGCCAGCTGACCGCCCGGGGCCATGTTCTCCTGTTTATTCTGCGAGTGGAAAGGCTAGAATGAAATTCGTTTTAAACTTGTTGTATATAGTGAATTGTTTATAACACGCTTTTATTAGCTTTATTCTTTTATTAACTTAATGAAGAATATACTTGACGTAAAAGTTTAAAATAAAAATATGTAGTTTAAAATAACTAAAAAACACGCTTTTATCACATACTAAAAACTATAAAATATTTAAATAGAATTAAAAAAGCGCTCCACTCTTTTTGAATTCAATGTACGTCAATTTAATTATTTTATAACTACATATATTTTTATTTTATTTTGCACTAAGAATTTGAATGTAGCAAGCTTCAAAAATCATTTAATCGTGTAATCCTTTTACATGATACTAGACCAAAGAGTCAAAAAACATATACCAAAATGTTAAATCCCTATTCCACATACTTAACAAGTTACACAAAATAGAAAAACCACATTTTTTTCAATATATCACCTTAAAATTAGGGAGTACTAGTAACTACTACTAACTACTAGTAATTGTTGTTTTCACTTTGTTTTGTTGTCACAATTATGCCAGTGACGCGGGCGCATCACGGATTGATTTGTATTGTCAAATCGTCGTTGCGACTATAAGATCTCTTATGTGTAAAAATCAATTTTATGAGAAAATCGATAAAAACCGTCTACTGAAAAAAATATAATGAAACCAACTACAACAAAAAATATAGGTAACAGCCACATGATTTTCGTGCTTTTACCTTTGCCACTGTTAGTTGAAATTAAAAGTAGTTTCTTGTAAAAAAAATTAAAACAATTTTAGTTGACACATAAGAGATTTCGGTTGCGCTTTATGTATTCTTATTTCTCCATACGAAAACTACCTTTTCGAATGGGCGACTAGAATCATTTCTATTTAGTTTTTTTTTTTTGACGTTCAAAAGTGCCTTTAATGTGCCTATTTGAAATAAATGATTTGACTTTGACTTTGACTTTGACTTTATCACATCAGAGCTTTTGAACTAAAATGCCTATAATAATTAAATTAAAAAACTATGAATTTTATTGAAAAAATTGTAAACTGTTTCTCAGAATACACTAGTTAGGATATAAACAAGATAACAGTTGATAAAAAAAGTTACAAGACAGTTGAATCATAAGTTAGAATAAAAAAAAAGTTACAAATCAAAGTATCATTATTTTCTGAGGTAAGTAACTATATTAATTTTTTATTTTATTTTATTTATTTATCACATGACATGTTTCCTTTGCAATTATGCATTAAGTACCCGGATTATATTGTAATGCATTGTAAAACGGATGATAATCCTGATCTGTTACCATTTTCAGTTCCTGTAAATTTTTAAACTTGCTCTCAGTAATTTTTAATGGAGTTCTATACAATCGGTTTGGAGATACCAGACAGTTTCTTGGTTATTTCTTCGCTGTGGAAGTACGGACCACTCACCGACATGGCATGTCATAACCTATGGTTTAGGTTCGATTCCATCTCTTCGAAATTAAGAAAGCAATCATGGTGAATGGATTTGACATCATAAGGCTTTTGTGGTCGAGCTTGCCTCATCCGGGTGCGAATATGCGGAGCGAATATTGGTGGTTTTATGTATTAGTGATGAATACTATCTACTTCCATCATAGTGTGCCCTTTTTCCGGGTAAAGTTGTTCGATAAAAATTTTATTTCTTTGCGCCAAATCGCTTAGGGCACTTGACAAAATCGGTTATTCCGTTTATCCACCCCAAAAAAGGCACCCTAAGGTGGATACGTGGAGATGCATGTCCGAGAATCCACCCTAAGCCTAAAAATTTCGTTTATCCAACTAGGCTTAGGGTGGATTCTCGGATATGTGTTTCCGCGTGGGTGGATATATGGAATAACCAGACAAAATTCGGCTCCGGTTTTGGTGTCCGCATCCATCAGAAATAATGATTACGCTCTCTGTTGAAAGTGGCAGTACCTAGTCTATTAAACAAGATGGGAATTCTTTAACAGTAACATTACCATCTGCTTCGTGCCAAAAGTAAATTGTCACATGTTTGGATAGCACGTTATAAACCGTGAAGAAGGCACTGTAATTTTAATTTGTAGTACAGCGCACTAGCCAATAGCTTTGGGGCAAGCAAAACACTTTGAACGTCGACTGTTATAACCACAGCCTTTTCGATTGCAATAACTACGGCATTCTTTTTGGCTTCACGAGCGTCAATTTTCTTCGCAATAAGGCTATCATCAAAGAGTATAATAATAATACGGGAGTATAATAATAATATGGCTATCATATTCTTCTTTGGAAATGTTAACGGTTTTATAACTACAACACGTGTCGCACTGGTCTTTGCGAGGATAGTGAATGCCGATTTTTTCTTTAGTCAGTACCTTCGAAAATGTCTTTCTAGAGGCAGCTCTATAGTGGTTTTCAATACACCACTCCTTAAAAACCTGATGCATGTATTGTGGGATTCAGATCGAAAAGTCGATTCAACATATTTTTTTTTTTTGAGCTAGAACGTTAGCAATAGCTCGGCACTTTTGGTAAAATATCCAGCCATGTTTTAGCAGTTCTTGACAATTCAGCGTTCCTTCCTGGCCCAGCAATAATATTTGAACTTGGTGCAGTAGGTATGAACTGTACTAACCTAGTATTAACTAACTAAACTAACTAACTAACTTTAACTTGTATTTATATCTGATGCACATAAGATATTTTGTTCTAATAATTGTCTAAAGTTGACGAGTATGTCATACAACTAAAAACTCGTATGTGTACATTGACACATAAGATTTTTTAAGTACCAACTTTTAATTAGCAAGCACATTGGAGATCTTGAATTTCGTAAATAACTTACGATTTAAACGTCGTATACATATGAGAGTTTTTGCATTCGATAGAGCTTCAAAATATAGAATCGGCTGGCGTAAAAAAGTGATTTTGCCAAAAGTGACACATAAGAGATCTTAAAGTCGCAACGACGAAATGTCAATCTCAAACTGTCAATGTCAAATAATAAATAATGCGTAGACAGAGTAAACTATAGACTGCTGCATATCTTCTTTTTCATTCGCACAAGAAAAAGAGAAATATATTAACGGCACTAGCAAAGAAAAGAGACAGAGTAAGAATATTTTTAATACAGTTGCTCAAAAAGTGGTGTATTGCAGGGACGTATAGCGTTCGGGATGTGGGCTATTACATAATAGTGCTTTTTTTTTACCTTTCCCGAACTCGTGCGTTTTCTTTCCCAACTGTCAAAATAATGTCTATTAACCCTTAAATTGGCAGAGTGAAGCCGGCTGGACATTGATAAAAACTAAATTTGTAAGCGAGTATACTGAAAATTGACTCATGGTGGCAAAAACAAAATTTTGATGAACGATTGTTCTGCCAATTAAAGGGTTAAAAAGAAAAACCAATCATGAAGTTTTTACTAAAGAGTTTTTGTTATTCATACAAATACATATATTTCTAAAAAGAAGCTACTAATTTATTTCAATATCAGATTTAATGATTTAATTGAATGAGTTAGGTTAGGTTTCATTTCATTTCATCTCATTAAATTTCATTTTCATTTCATATCAATAAAAAAATATACTGAAGACTAAGCTGTATGGATAGTTCCCTTTGCCTACCAAAATGGGTGAAGAAAAAAAAACTCTGCTTATATTTTACGGTTGGCGCCATTCTCCAGAAAAAATTATTAGTTAGTTGAGTTTATTGTGTTTTTATTATTTTATTAAATTGCGTCATTTTTTCGCAACTGTATTAAAAATAGTCGTTCAGTACACCTGCGGAACCGTCATTGCAACTTGTTCCGACTGTCAACCCTCGCCTTCGGCTGCGCCTCGGCTCAGGTAGACATTTTTCGGAACTCTTTGCAATGACAGCCTTTCCGCACTTGTAATGAAATATACTATTCTGTCCCTTACTGCGTGTCGGCTAAGCACATCAATGTGCACAACAAGTTTGACGTTTATGAATGAAATAATAAAAACTACACCGCGATTAAACGGAAAATAAGATCTTTTTCGTGCATAATTCAATAATAGTACATTTGCGCAACTGTAAAAATGGTAAGGTGCAGTGTAATAAGTTGTAAAAATTATAGTATGATGAAGATTGCCGGAATTTTTTGTCCCTTTCGGTGACACGGATACCATGAGTCTATAGATTACTCTGTCTACGAAATAATGTGTGTTGTCTTTGGTCCCTGGCCCTGACATCAAGCAATGGACAAGATTGTCAACATTTTTTAAACTTGAGTACGAGGCTTTTGACTACAATGTGTGTGTATATTTTGTTTTTTTATTTGCAATGTGCGTTTTGTTTGTGCAGAATAAACAGTTTTTCTTTCTTGTTTTTTTTTTCAAATCACCTTTAATGAATATAGTACTAACCTCAGGGTTATGCCAGAAGACCTTAATAAACCTGTTATTAAGTACAGCTTCCGTGCTCTTGTAGGCAACGTTTGCTTCAGTTGGATTGCTGAACGTAATGAGAGCCGCTTCTGGGTCGCCATCGTAGGAGACCTGGGGAGAAATAGAATATGGAATAACCACAGATATAGATAGACCTAGATAACGCAAGTATCACGAACTGTATGAAATCCAAGCGTGCCATTTTTTGACTACCTACTATGACGTCACAAGCTCGCGCTCTCGCTCACGCTTACCCAGCCAGCAGTACACAGGACTGAGCGCGAAAGTGGCGGCTTACGATTTTTTATCGTAAGCTGGTGCGATTTTTGGCACGCGAAGTAGAAGTTGCTCTTGCGTTATCTAGGTGTATCTATATCTATGGGTATAACAGCTTTGTTTATGCTTTGTTCGAGGATACTTTTATTCCGATATTTCCACGAGATCTCCACCGGACCGGAGCGAGGCAGCGGAGCGGAGAAACGGATAAATATTAAGAGCGTTTACGCCGAACGGCATTTCATACAAACTTTCAAGCCCTTGTTTTCCGAAATGAATGAACCGATTTTAATGAAACTTCATACGCATAAGCAGGATACAAAGGTCTAAAAAGTTAGTAGAGAACATTTTCGAAATGTCTTATTTAAAAAAAGATAACTGGAAATCTCTGTTTCTATGAAAATTTTTCGAAAATGTTCTCTACTAACTTTTTAGACCTTAAAGCGCAGCTAGAAGAGTATAAATAACTTGCCTGAATATTAACAATCTTGCCAAACTTGCAGAAGTGGTTGTTCAAATGCGTGATGTCATTGAGTCCGCGCGGCACTTTCTTTACCTCGAGCGAGCAGTTCGCTGCGTTCGCCGGTAGAGGGGGACGGGCGGGGCCTGGGAAAAATAGAATAGAATAGAATATAAATACTCTTTATTATGTACACCACATAAATTACAGACATAAAAATAGAAACTGTACATAGGGTGACACAATGGGCGGTCTTATCGCTAAAAGCGATCTTTTAAAGACAACCTTTGGATGGATTATAAAGGGGAAGGACAGACAAATTCTGTAGGTAGTCCCTGTGGTGTACCATTTACATAATAATACAATAAAAATATACATAACGTATATTATACTAATCTAACTAACTAAAAAAGGCGTGTTTAAAAATAAAAAAAAGTAATTTAAAAAAATTAAACCGACTTCAAAAAGAAATCAACTCAAAATTATGAAATAACTTTAATTTTGGAAGTCGGTGTCTTTGGATCTGTATTTTAGTTTTTTGCCACCGACTTCCGAAATTAAAGTTATTTCATAATTTTGAGTTGATTTCTTTTTGAAGTCGGTTTAATTTTTTTAAATTACTTTTTATTTCGTAATTTTTAGTTTTTGCACTAGAATTTGACCAAGGTTTTGAGATGTTTTCCCTTTGACACTACACCCGTAGCTCGTATCAATACGCCAGGCCGTCACACTTACACGTATTAGTCCATATCTTGAAAATTACTGAATCGATCTTGATGAAACTTGCACTGTTCCCTAAGTTGAAGTAAATGTAAGCCAATAAAAAAAGAATGGTCACGATCCGATTAATAGTTACGGAGATATGCGTGGACAAACATACATACATACATACGTCTATGAAATTTTGTATATTTGTTTGGAAGCCTTAGTAGATTGTCATATGTGAATATAATGCAATTCCAATAATATTACATACATACGTATCGAATTGATAACCTCCTTTTTTTTGAAGTCGGTAAAAAAACAATACTCATTTATTCAAACCAGGCTGAGAATCAGCACTTTTTGAACGTCAAAATGACATAAAACAGTTTTAGACTAAGCAAAAGTGGCCCAGTGGTAACGGCCACGACTTAGGAAGTTCTAGGCTGTAAGTTTGAACCCAGACAGTAACAATAACCCAGGCGTGATCTAGGTCAACAATAAAAAAAAACTGGCCAAGTGCGAGTCGGACTCGCACCCGAAGAGTTCCGTACCACAAAGCAAAAACACCGAAAAAAAAACACGTTTGTTGTATGGGAGCTCCCCTTAAATAGTTATTTTATTTTGTTTTTAGTATTTGTTGTTATAGCGGCAACAGAAATACATAATTTGTGAAAATTTCAACAGTCCAGCTATCGCGCTTCTTGAGATACGTGACACGACAGACGGACGGACAGACAGCGAAGTCTTAGTAATAGGGTTCCGTTTTTACCCTTTAGGTACGGAACCCTAAAAACAGACGCTTTACTTTGTGTAAATTATGTCATCACCACTGCTTTCAAAACGGTGAAGGAAAACATCTGAGGAAACCGGCATGTCCTAGAACCAAAAATTCGAAGACATGTGACATCTACCAACCCGCACTGGGCCCGCGTGGTGGATTGAGGTTTCTCCCTCTCACTTAGAGGAGGCCTGTGTCCCAGCAGTGGGAACATTATAGGTTGATTATGATCTTATAATGGAGATGTGCTAAGGCTGTGAAAGATAGTAAGTATGCATGTGTAGTTACCAAATCGGTTGTAGTCGAAGTTCTTCTTGTGCGGCGGCGGGTGTCGCGGCGGGGCCGTAGTGGCGCCGGCGCCACGCGGGAGGGGCGCCTCGTGACGGATCCTGGAAGTGAACCTATAAATAGTATTAAACATAGTGTGTCTGTAAGTGTCAGTTTTTCCACTTAGTTATAAACTAAAATAAGGCCAACGAGACGAGATAAAGAATGTAAACAAACTTTTAGGGGTATATAACATTTTTATATAAAGAAATTTTATACGAATTAGTTGAATTTATAATATTAGTATGGACAGATATTGATGATATTGATTACTAACCTTGGTATAGGTATGAGCTCCCTTGGTGGGTGTGGGTGGTGCGGGTGAGGCGGAGGGTAGGCAGGGAACCAGATATCCGGCGTTAGCGGGTTGTACTCTGAAAATAAAAACAAATAAAACAGTTAAATATAGTTGTAATTAATGAAAATTAAAATCATCATTCTCCTGTCCTTATCCCATTTTTTTTGGGATCGGTGCAACATGTCTTATTCTTCCATACTTATCTCCTTGAGAATAATTTCCACCAAACGGCTCGCATCGCAATTCGCATCGGATCGGATCGGATCGGATTTTACAATCTTTAATAATAATAGTAATAATTTATTCTTCAAAAAAGTACAAAATCGTTACAAGAAACAAAAATTATTCATCTATTTTAGTGAGGTGAATGTACATTGGCGCCGATTCTGTTGTGTCACAAACTAAACTAAATTTAAGTTCAGGCATCTTTTTCTTTCTATTTCATTAAGAAAAGGACAGAAGATAAATATTAGTTTAGTCCTGTCAAATTAGTCAGCGCCTGACGTAAATTGACGTATGTTTAATAGGCATTTTTTTAATCTCGTCTAAATTGTCTATGGAGTATCTTAATTTGACAGGACTAAACTAATATTTATCTTCTGTCCTTTTCATAATGAAATAGAAAGAAAAAGATGCATGAACTTAAATTTAGTTTAGTTTGTGAACAACAGAATCGGCGCCAGAGGCATTTTAAATTAAGACTACGACTCCCAAACTGAGACATGCTCGTATCTTGGGTATTTAAAGTCTATATTACCAAGCTGCGCACAGCAGCTTGACCGTTGGCGTCTTCGAAAGTATGCTGCGACGCGCGATCGGCTCCGTTCGCCTGTCGTCGTATCCGATCGAATCCTTTCGGCTGTCGTCCAAATTTTTCTTTTCCTCTTGTGTTTTATGATATTTTCTTCTTCTAATGCGTAGTTGACGTAGTATATTATTAGAAGCAATAGCTTCTAATAATATACTACGTCAACTACAACCATTTTTAAAAATTAGAACACGTCAACATGGTAGTCTAGGCGCAGAAACGGATACGTTCGCAAGCGACGTACGGAGCCGACGACATCCTGCCGGACGCGATCGGCTGTCGCCGCATCCGTTGGTATCCTTTCCGATCCGATGCGATGCGATACGAGCCGTTCTGTGGAAATCATCGTTTAAAGTATAAAGTACTGACCGGGCACACTGGGCGCAGGCGGCAGGGCCAGCACGGACGACAGCGCGGCCGAAGCGTCTTCCAGCACTACGGGGTCGCTGCCGTGGTCCCACTGGCACAAGTCGCCGCGCATGCAGTAGCCCTTCTCTGTAAAGTAACAAATATCCATGAAGGAGCTTACTTGACTGAAAAACATGGGTACTCCTGGAACTATCGGTAGCAGAATTAGACACAGACTTCACTGATAGACGTATATTCGGACACTGGCGCGGGGCTCGTACCGTACAATGAATTAATCCTAACTACCCACTATCTATATATCGCACCTTTAAAGTAAAACCGTTACTAAACGTAATTATAAAACTTTAAAAAAAAAAAAAACAGCTGTTCCCTACATTTTTTTATACGAATATAAATGTAGGGAACAGCTGATTTTTTTTTCGAGATTTCAAGTTTCTTATTGACAAAAAACAGTGACTTTTTTCTAATATTGGCTCTCCTGTAAAATTTTATAATTTCGTTTAGTAACGGTTTTACTTTAAAGGTGCGATATATAAAACTAGCTTCTGCCCGCGACTTCGTCCACGTGAAATTTCTTGTACCCCCACCCCGTCGAAACACTTCGTATTCGCTTAGCGTTCATTCTGACTTTTTTCTTTTTGCTCGGCTCCTAAGGGTCATAGCGTGATATTAAATAGCCTATAGCCTTCCTCAAGAATTGGACTGTCAAATGCAAAAAGATTTTTTCAAATCTGACCGGTAGTTCCAGAGATTATCGCGTTCAAACAAACAAACTCTTCAGCTTTATTTATTAGTATATATATATATAATTCAAATTCAAAATCATTTATTTCAATCCATAAGATCATATTCATAAAATTTAAATTGTAATCATAATAACAATAATAGATTTAAAGTCCTGACTGATATATCAGCGCACAGCCTAAACCGCTGGTCCTAGAGACATGAAATTTGGAGGGTGTGTTCTTTGTAAAGGGTAGGTATCCACTAAGAAAAGGTTTTTCGAAATTCCACCCCTAAGAGGGTGACTGGGGGGAGGGTAAAATTTCACGCGGACGAAGTCGCGGGCGAAAGCTAGTTACAAATATATCACAATGACCTAAAGCGCGGTCACTGTCGGACTACATAGAAAAGAAAGAGAAGCGCGATAACACAACGCTGGTAATTTATTGAAAAATATGAAGCAATTATTTAATTACAAAAAATCTATTGTTTGGACTAAAAAATTAAAACTTGTTTTAGTATGTTGCTTGTAAAATAATCTGACAAAAAATCAGAATGATTGTATGTATATTAGTATGGTTTTTATTGGTAAAAGAAAGTTAATAGAGGTATCTTCATGATTTTTTTCTATCGTATCGCATATATTTTATATCCTTTGAACCGATGATCCAAATGAGCCAAATTAAACATATCAGTGTGTCGGATCATTTCAGTGATCGAGATGCAAATGTTCCAATCGCAAAAATGATACACTTCCACCTCTAAACCATGGTACTCACCATCGAAGTCCCGACAGCGTCGCTTGTAAGCGTCACTGTGTTCCAGCCTTGTTTCAGGGTGAGGGGATGTTGAACCACGGGAGCGATCGCGAGACCTCTCGCGGGATCTGCGAAAAATATACGTCAATTTAGAAAGGCAGTTACAAGTTAAGAGCCTATACTACCTTAGCTAAAAGTCACTCTTTATCTCGCTCGAACGCTACTGCTCGCGGACTGTGTGAGAGCGAGACAGTGTGCGGTGCTGGGCGGAAGGCAGCGCCAATGGTTTAGATATTTGCTTTTTACGGTGAAAATAAGGGTAATTCTAAAAAACTAACTAACATAAGACCTGCTTTATAGTTAGTTCAGTTAGTATGCAAAGTTTCATGATCTAATTTGAAGTATTTTTTGAATAACAGCGGTTTATTGTTCGGTTTGGAGGTAACTTTGGACTTTTTTTCTATCGAGAAAATTTTATGCAATCGTGTTTTCGTCTAACATAGTACTTAACATTAATCCTCAACTTTAGCATATATTTATTTCAAAATTAGAGATCATGCTAAGCCATTTGAGGTAGTATAGGCTCTTAAGCCATCGGTCCCGGCTGTCATTTGTAGATCTTTGACGGTCGTTCCATAGCCCCAATTATGTATGGTAATTATTCCCTGCGTAATCTTACCACGTGCAAACCACGTACGGTTGTCAAAAGTGTGGTATTTTGACAGATGCCTCCGTTGAGACTGGAAGCGCAAGATAGTTGGGAAAAGGCTAAGCAGATTGTATGATTGACTCAAAAAAGGTAAAAGGAAGGTAGGAACTAAATGCTTACCGTTCCCGGTCTCTAGAACGAGACACCCTGTCCCTATGTTCTCTGTCGCGGGACATTCTGTCTCGCTCTAACTCGCGAGGTACTCTCAGCCTGTCTCTTTCACGCTCATGCTCGCGATCGCGAACGGTCGGTGATCTCGATCTGTGAAAAAAAAAAAAAAATGAAATTGTTTATTCTGTAATTATCGGAATCACTTTTACACGTCACATTATAAAAAAATAAACTAGATGAGGTCGGCGTTTCCTATCTGACTACTCTGAGAAGAAAGGCCGAAACAAACTCTGACGTCACAGTCTCTTTTAAAGTCCAGACATGATTATTCTTGGTATGAGGGGCCCGTGGCTAAGTAATAACAGCCGCACAGGTCGATCGATCAGGTTAAGCTACGCTTGCCGCGGTTGGTCTGTGGATGGGTGACCATCCTTACATAGCGTGACCCCTCCGTGCCTCGGAAAGCACGTTAAGCCGTTGGTCCCGGCTGTCATTC